>ML300129.1:0-37730 GCA_005239495.1 Nicotiana undulata | reverse complement strand
AGCAAGTCAAAGAAAATGAATTTTCATCCAAGTTTGGCATGTTGGGATTAAAATTCGGGTCGAGCATTAATACCCGATTTTTATGGACTAGTACCATACAAGGTACCATATGACCGTGATAGTAAGATGTATAAAGTGTATTTAAAATGAGTAGAATTTTAAGTAATTTGAGATAATTTTTAATTATGCGGGTAATTGGTTAACTATCGGGTAACGGAACATTACCTTATTACCTAATAAGTGGATAAATATTAAAAAACTCCCCCACCCCCACGTGGCAATAATCCACTGACAAATATGTGACTCATGGTCACATTGGATTAGGTAGCTAACCCAAGTCACTATAAAAACCATAAAAGGAAAACAAGTATGATAAAGTTCCAAACTTTCATGCTTAGTATCTACTCCCAATTGACGTTATTAAAACCAGATAAGGTAGAAACTTGGAAAAAGTCCAAAATTTCCATGCTTAGCCAAAAATACATTAAAAGGGTGGGGTTCAATGCTTAATTCTATTTAAAATAGACATTCTTTCTCATCTCCATATTTAGGATTAAAAAAACATTTGGCCTTGTTAATGGTGAGTTCACAGTAAGAATGGAAGACCAAGAACAGGAGTCCAAGTCAAGAGTTATGAAGGTAGACTCTATGGAATCATGGGATTTTTTTGTTAATCAAGCCATTGTTCAAGGATGCCCTATTGAGGCGCACTTTACGTATTCCCTCTTTGGCAATGAACCCCTTTATGGAGGAATTGCCTCATATGCACAAAAATACTATATCTTTTCTCAAAATTGATGTAGATGAGGTCAAGGTCCAACGTGAAATGCTAAGTCAAAAAAGGCCCGGTATAATCTATCTCAAGAATATCATAGGGGTTCTTCCCTACTTCGATCCTCCGTTACGTCTTTTAACAAAAGAGAATCGGTTCAGGTATGTTAAGGCTAAGCCCTTCCTTCATTTTTGCATGATCACGTAATTACATGTGTTTGATAACGAGATATAAAGAGAAATTCATATTCCGAAATTTATGTATATTTTCCTAGTCTCATAAGTTACAATTTTTCCTTATCGAGACTTCATATTCAATTGAGTATTATCTTCTTCTAGTCAAGAGAACAGAGAGCCTATTTATACAGCATTACAGTATTTTCATTACCAATGTGGTGGCCGATGCCTTGAGTCGCAGAGCAGAGAGTTTGGGAAGTCTAGCTTATCTTTCAGCAGCAGAGCGACCTTTAGCCCTTGATGTTCAGGCTTTAGTGGGTTAGTTAGTGAGATTGGATTTGTCAGATTCTCCACGGGTGGTAGCTAGCATGGCTTCTCGGCCTTTTCTATTTGATCAGATTAAGGCACGACAGTATGATGACCGTCACCTATTGGTTCTTCAGGATAGAGTTCGTCGGGGTGATGCTAGAGCTGTGACTATTGGTGATGATTGAGTTATGAGGATGCAGGGCCGTATTTGCGTGCCCAACGTGGATGGTATTCGAGAGTTGATATTAGCAGAGGCCCATAGTTCGTGGTATTCTCTACATCCGGGTGCCGCAATGATGTATCGGGATCTGAAACAGCATTATTGGTGGAGGCGGATGAAGAGAGATATTATTGAGTATGTAGCACGGTGTCTCAACTGCCAGTAGGTCAAGTATGAGCACCAGAGACCAGGTGGGTTGCTTCAGAGGTTAGATATTCCAGAATGGAAATGGGAAAGGATTACTATGGACTTCGTAGTTGGGCTTCCACGGACTTCGAAGGGTTTTGATGCTATTTGGGTCATTGTGGATAGATTGACCAAGTCCGTGCATTTCATTCATGTCAGTACTACTTATACTTCAGAGCGGTTAGCTGGTATCTACATTTAAGAGATTGTCCGATTGCATGGAGTTCCAGTTTCTATCATTTCTGACAGAGGTATTCAGTTCACATCTCAGTTTTGGAGGGTCGCACAAAAAGGTATGGGTACTGATGTAGAGTTGAGCACTGCGTTTCACCCCCAGACTGACGGGCAGTCGGAACTGACTATTCATATACTGGAGGATATGTTACGGGCTTGTGTGATTGATTTTGGTGATTCATGGGATCAGTTTCTGCCATTAGCAGAGTTTGCATATAATAACATCTATCAGTCCAGTATTCAGATGGCCCCGTATGAGGCTTTATATGGTAGGAGGTATAGATCTCCGGTTGGCTGGTTCGATCCTGGTGAGGCTAAGTTATTGGGCACTGATTTGATTCAGGATGTGTTGAGAAGGTAAAGTCGATTTAGGAGCGACTTCACACGACGCAGTCTAGACAGAAGAGTTATGCGGATCGGAAGGTTCGGGATGTGTAATTTATGGAAGGTGAGAAGGTACTGCTAAAAGTATAACCCATGAAAGGTGTTATGAGGTTCGGAAAGAGAGGAAAGCCGAGTCCTCTGTTTATTGGTCCTTTTGAGGTGCTTCAGAAGATTGGAGAGGTGGCTTATAGACTTGCTTTGCCACCCAGCTTGTCGAGTGTTAATCCGGTGTTTCATGTGTCGATGCTCAGGAAATATGTTGGTGATCTGTCTCATGTGTTAGATTTCAGCACAGTTCAGTTCGAGGGTGATATGTCATACGAGGTTGAGCCAGTAGCAATTTTGGCTCGTGAGGTCAGAAAGCTGAGATCTAAGGAGATAGCATCAGTGAAGGTGCAGTGGAGAGGTCAGCCAGTAGAGGAGGCTACTTGGGAGACCGAGCGGGGGATGCAGAGCAATTATCCGCACTTTTTTGAGACTCCAGGTATGTTTCTAGACACATTCGAGGACGAACGTTTGTTTAAGAGGGGGAGAATGTAACGACCCGGTTTGTCGGTATGTAAAAACCTGCATTATAACTGTTTGTATTGACTTATTATAGATTGGTTATTCTGTTATTAATGTGTTAGAGTTGATAGGCTTGGAATCAGAATGTTTAAATGAGAATTCAGGCACTTAGTCCTTAAGAATAACCTTAAAATGGGAAAAGTCAACTAAGAGTTGACTTATTGGTAAACGACCTCGAAATGCGGATTTTATGGCTCAGATAGCTTCGTTAGGTGATTTGAGACTTAGGAGTGTGTTCAGAATAATTTTGTGATGTCTAGTGTAGAGTTAGGCTTGAATTGGCTGAAGTTAGTTTTTGGCAATTCTGGACGGCAGTGGAAAATAGCCTATCGGGGTCGGAATGGAATTCCGACAGTTGGAAAAAGTTCGTAATGTCATTTTGGACTTGTCTGCAAAATTTTAGGTCAATCGGAGTTTATTTGGATAGTCATCATTGGTGAATTTTATAAATATCAAAGTTCTTAGGCTTGAATCTGATGTAAATTTGGTGTTTTGATGTTAGTTTTGGTGTTTTGAGAGTGCAACTAAGTTTGAATGATGTTATGGGATATGTTGGTAAGTTTTGTTGGGGCCCAAGGGGCTCGGGAATGATTTCGGATGGTTAACGGAAATTTCGGAAGTTGGAAATTGCAGCAAAATGCTGCTGGTGTGAAATCACAGAGATTTCCGCACCTGCGGAAGTTCGACCGCAAGTTCGGGCTCGCAGGTGTGGGCAGTGGGCCGTAGGTGCGGAGAGGTTGCAGGTGCGGTTGAGAACCGCAAGCGCGGTCTCGCAGGGGCGAGTAGGGAGCCGCAGGCGCGAGACTCGGCGGGGCTGGAGAGTTTCCGCAGGTGTGAGAGGATGGTCGCACCCGCGAGGTCGCTGGTGCGGAGGTCGAGTCGCGGGTGCGAAAGTCGGGGGAGACCTGTAGAGATTGCAGGAGCAGAAGGAGCATCGCACCTGCAAAGCCGCAGGTGCGAGTAAGTAGGTCGCAGGAGCGGAAATACCTGGGCAAAAATATATAATTAAACCNCGGAAGGAGCATCGCACCTGCGAAGCCGCATGTGCGAGTAAGTAGGTCGCAGGTGCGGAAATACCTGGGCAAAAATATATAATTAAACCCTCCGCGACTTAAACCCTTATTTCATCATTTGTGTACGGACAGGGAGCTTTTTGGACGAATTTTGAAGGAGAACATTAGTGGGTATCACAGAGGTAAGTAAATTGATTATTAAAACTCGTTTATGGGTGATTATAGACCATAATCCTAGCCTTTAATTCATGAAAAACAGTAGAAAAATAGGATTTTGGGGCATGAGATTATGAGACCTTCAAGGGTCGATTTGAGGGGTCAAACAAACTCCGATTTTGGTGTTTTTTATATGTATGGAATCGTGAGAAGATGAAGAACACTTTTCTGCAAAAATTTCTGAGTTTCGTGACGCGGGCCTGGGATTCGGGTTTTGACCGAATTCGGATTTTGAGCTAAATTTGATATTTTTCAATTGGAATTTATTCCTTAAGCATATATTGATGATAAAAATCTGAACTTGGTAGATTTGGAGCCTTCGGAGGTTGATTCGAGAGGCAAGCACATTGCGGAATAGTTTTCAGGCTAGGTTTAAGGTAAGTAATGTCTTGAAATCCTGTCCTGAGGAAATGAAACCCGGACTATGCACCCTTCGCGGGTTTTGGAATACAAAGATTGAAACTTGGGAAATATATTCCCTACTTAGGCAACTATTGAGTTGCAGAACCAATTTTTAAGCCTTTGCTTAATTAGTATTTATGTATTATGATATGTTTTGGGCTGCAAGCCGTGTTTGGGGCCTACTGCCGATCTGTTTACCCCTTGGGGGACTATTTTACTGTGTTTCCTCACTTGATATATTGTGACATTCACTCAGTCTTTTCCTGATAAATGGTTTTGACACTCAGAGTATTTTGATACTATTTATTGAAAAATAAAACACTATTTTGGGTCGAGAACCCGGTTTGTTTATGGCCTAAGGGCTAATTGAAAGTGTTTGACTGAGTGATGTGAGGAGGCTTCCAGGCCTTATGAGTGATGTGAGGAGGATTCCAGGCCTTATAGGTGTTGTGAGGAGGCTTCCAGGTCTTATGAGTGATGTGAGGAGAGTTCCAGGCCTTATGAGTGATGTGAGGAGGCTTCCAGGCCTCATGAGAGAGATGAGAAGGCTTCCAAGCCTTATGTTATTATTGCGCTTGAGCTGTAGGAGCCCCTCCGGAGTCTGTAAAACACCCCCAGTGAGCGCCGGTACCGATTGAGTGATGTTGATTGCCCGCAGGGCTGATACTGAGTGATTAGTGATACTTAGTGATTGAGGGAATGCCTGGGGGCATCTGTTATGAGAAATGATTTTGGTCCGAGAGGCACTTTTATGATGATATTACTATGTTTTCAAACTGGTTTTACTGAGGATTTCACTGAGATATATCGATATTTACTTGTTTTTCAAAGGAGTCTGGAACTGGTTTTTTAACCTATGAATTTGCTAAATACTACTTGGTGACTTGATGTTTTACTGGTTGTTGTGAAATGGTGTATCTGTTTGTGTGCTTTATATTTCTCAGACTGTGATTTCTTTTCATTACTACTGAGTTGGCGTACTCATAAAGACTCCCTGTGCCTCTGTGCACATATCCAGGTACGAGCTCGCAGCAGTAGCTGACGTAGGCTCGTTAGCAGGAGTCACGGATTTCGAGGTAGCTGTCCAGCGTCCACAGCTTCTCCATTTCCCTTCCTTATTATGTTTTTAGCTCTTGATTCAGAGACTTATATTATAGTTTTAGCAGAGTTAGATTTAATTATTCTTAGATGCTCATGACTATTGACTCTAGTTCTGGGAGGAAGTTTAGAGTTGTTAGGTTATTATTGGGGGCGTTAGACCTATATAAATTATTCTTTATTGAATTGTTATTTATTTTGCATTATGAACTGTTAAATGAGAACAAGTGCGTAGTAATGTGATGTTTGGCTAGCCTAGTTCCATGATAGGCGCCATCACGGCCTGTTAGGATTTGGGGTCGTGACAGTTTAAGGGACAAAATTTGACAAGATGTACTTAGGTTTAGGAAGGAGACATAGCAAAGTTAAAAACATAACAGTTAATCAAGAAGGTCAACAGAAATTAGAAGCAAGTTCAACACTTAGCAAAATAACACATTGGCCGAAAACACATTGGGAGTTAGAGGAGAATCAAATTGTTACATTTTGTACCTTAGCATTAGGATGTGCCGTAGTAAATCCACATGAGTTTGAAAGGATTATGTTTATTAGGAGGTTATAGTGAGTTTAATACATTATTATTATGAGACCCTGTAAGTTTACAACCTTGATACCGTTAGATACTATGTTAGTGTGGTATTTTATTTTAAGAAAAGTATTTTAGTAAAAGTTTTATGATTATAATTTTGGCTAGTTACTATTATTACTATTTTCGGATATGATAAATTATACACATAATTTAAGAAAGTTTATGAGATTTTCTTTATTGTAAAGGTAAAAATTATTTTCTCACAAGAAAAGAAGGTTATCTTTTTACCATTTTAAAAACTAAGCATACGAAAATATGTACTCTTTATTATGAGATTAGGAGAATTAGAAGTTGAAAAAAATATATGTATATTTACATGGATGTTTTAATGAAATAATAATATGTGGGCACAATTATTAATAATGTGTTATTATGTTTATTGTGTATAGTTATTAACATAATATTAGTAGTTACGAATGTTTATTGGTAATTAAGATCATATATTATGTATGTATGGTATGTTGATTAGTATTTGTGAAGTATTTTTATGACAGAGAGGTTAATTTTTAGTGATATATATGACAAATATGTATAAATTGCATATTAATTACAATATTAGTGAACTACCAACTAACAAAATGTGGTTGTTTGAACTTGTGAGTATATATTTAATTAATAATATAATTTTTATGTAGTAATATATGAAAGCATAATAAGTTAAAGATACTATAATATTGACAATATATATACACTGGATTAAAACGTTATTTTAATAATTAGATGATTATCACTAAGATAGACATCATGTGAATGTGGATGTTGAAGTGTGTGCATTTAACAAACGATAAAGTATAGTTTTGATGTATTCTATAAAAAGTATAGGCGGAGCAATTTTAAACGCATTACTACCTAAAGAATACACAAAAAAACAAGTCTGTGAATGTAGTATAGTTATGATAGTTTTTAAATTTATTACATAAATTATTATATCAGTGTTAGTATGTGACAAGAGATAATAATATGTACTGATTACTAATGACTTGACATTATGTGTAAATTTTACATAAAGAACAGTATCAATGTTTATAATGATTGTTAATAGAGTGTGAATTTATTTTACAGAGTACCATATGATCGTGATAGTATGATGTATAAAGTATATTTAAGAAAAATGAATAGAATTTTAAGTATTTTAAGATAAATTCTTAATTATGCGAGTAATTAGTTAATTATCGAGTAACGAAACATTACTTAATTACTTAATAAGTGGATAAAAATTTAAATTTTCCACCCCACGTGGCAGCAGGCCACTACTTAAAAAAATGACTCTTAATCATTTCTTATTTGGTGGCCACTTAATTCGTTACATATAAGACAGCTCAACTCTAAAACATACCATAAAAACCACATAGAGAATAATATGTGAGGTTTAGATTAGTAAGGTAACATTATTCAAATGATTACCAATTTCGTGAGAAATGCAAGGCCTTTCGTTAATACACTTTAGCATTCTAATGAGTTGCCAAATACAAGAGTAAGGAATTGCCAAATACAAGGCCTTTCGTTAGCATTCTGATGAGTTCAACAAGTTCATTCTCAACATCACTTCCATCAGATTATAAACCTTACACTCGCAACGTGATCCTTCAATTTCCTACACAAAAATCCAACAAGAATTATTAAAATCATAGCAACGTATGATTTTGCGATTCTAAAGGAGTACAGTGCAACCTTTTCCAAGTATATCATACAGATTTTTCCCTCCTCCAGGTGTGTTAAGGCTATCCCTTCTTTATTTTTTGGCATGGTCTATACGACACAAACGAAACGAGCAAATGCGCAATTTCCATAAATAACTCTATTCATAGAAATATTAGAGGTGCCTATGTTCTTGAATTCTCATGTGTCTTATTATTACATCTTCTGTTCATGGATCTCAGAAAAATACGTAAGTTCAAAAGGTTTATTTCATGATATTACTCAAAGGTATAATGGTCTTATAACGTTTCGAGAGATTTTATTAACGTATTTCATATGCATTTATACATGCACATTAACACATGACCAGATGGAATTATATACGCGTATATATATGTATATATATGTATATGGGATATGGGAAAGGTTATGGCGTTATATACGCACCATCACCTGATCAACTGGTATACATTGATGATTTGCCCACAGTGGCCGGGATGATATGATGGGATGCCCTCAAAGGCTTTATGGTGTTATGTACGTACATACCTATGCATTACATGACATTTATATGCATATGCATGACATAATAAATATTTCATGATTTACAGAGCTATCCATACTTACAAGTCTCCATGTGTAACACCCTGTAATTTGGCTTAGATATGAATGTGTTAAATGAGTAGTAAGATTATATTTTAGACATATGAAGTCCTATCAGGACGAGTATGGGTGAAAATAGTTGTTTCAAAATCAAGATGGAAAGTGATGTGCATAAAATTCGACAAAATCAACTAAGTTGACAGAAGGTCCATCTTCCAGCAGTGTTTAGTGAAGATGTGTAAGGAATTGGGGAAAATCCAAATCTTGCAATTTTTAGGCCTATGAATTATCTTTCCAACGATGTATTATGGAGCCCTAATGGATCTCTGTGAAAAACGTTATGCCCGTTTTACAGAACAGTGCGTAATATGCGCGCCCAGTAGCGCGGCCGCGCTAATGCGGCAGTGTTCTGGCCATTTACCGTGGTCAGGTGCGTGGTTGGGCCTTCAGGTTCGCGGGGGCGCTCATAGGGGGTAATTTTTAAAGCTCTAATTCGTCCCCCACATCCCCAAAACATAATAACTTGCTCTAGCAAGAAAAGCTCTCAAAAACCTAACTCCTTAAGGGTCCCTCCACCATCCAAGGTAAGTTCTAATGGTGATTCTAAGTTTATTTCAATTCCCCAACACCTTATTAACATGAGTAAACCCTCCATATCATTAGAAGTTCGATTAGGATATCATTGTTGAGAGAAGCAACCCTAGACCTTGAATTCAAGGGGATTGAACTTCAAAATGGTAAGGTCTTAACCCTCTAAGTGATTCTAGCATTGGTTTAATGATTATATACCCTAGTTCATGAGATTTGAGTTGATGGGTTTGATAGAAAAGCATGAACGGTTATAGGTTTGGTGTGTTGATTGTTGATTTTTGGTTAAGGGTATTGTTTACCTTATAGGTTACAAAGAATAATGTTGATTATAACCATTAGAGACTTTAGAATTTATCTAGGAACAAAAAAATGGGTTTTGGGTAAAGAAACACCATTAATGAGGGTTATGAACTTCTATACTCACAAAGTGTTTGATAAAATGCCTAAGGGACCAAAACATGAGTATTGTTGCTAATTTTGAATCCCTTTGACTTGTATTGATATAGATTAAAGTGGAAAGGGTTGGCGAATATTGTATTATGCTCAAGAGTAGGAAGTTAAGGTATGTAAGGCTAACTCTCTATGTTTGGAAATGTTATCGATTTTCCCTACAATACGTTTCTTTTACCACGTTACTAATTGCCTCAGAAATATAGTTAAACCTAGTTCCTTGAATTATTGCAGAACTTCTATTCTCTAGGTTCGTAACTCGTTCATGACTTTCATTCTAAACGTTATGAAATCAGTGCGTAATCAATATAGACTTGGGTTTGATGCCCACGAGTCTCAGTCTAGATTACTTAGCATGTCATAAATAGTTGAATTTTCAATGTTCATAATCAGTTCATGAATACATGTCTCAGTCTAGCTCTATTCAGTATTCAAGTATCATGTAACTCAGTATGGTTCAGTATTTCAGCATCATGTATTTCAGTATCATGTATTTCAGTATGAATCTCAGTTCCTGAATGTTGAACACCTGTATTTGGGCCTGAGGCCGTAGTTCATGCTTTATGCATGTTTGGGTTTGAGGCCGCAGTTTATGCTTTATGCATATTTGGGCCAGAGACCGCAAATTATGCTTTATGCATCTTTGGGCCTGAGGCCGCAGTTTATGCTTTATGCATCTTAGGACCTGAGGTCGAAATTATGTATACATATACTTGGGCCTGAGGCCGCAATTTGTGCACACATATATATATATATATATATATATATATATTAGGCCCGAGGCCGCAGTTTAATATTGAGATAAATAGGTTGTTCATCATTCAGAAGAGGGAGTATTCATATCCTTACTTCCTTTGTTCAGTTCATTTATTAGTTATCAATTATCAGTTCAGTTACCAACTATCAGTTTAGTTATCAGCTATTAGTTCAGTTATCAGTTATTAGTTATCATTTCAATTATCAGTTATCTTTTCAGTGATCAACTTAGTTCAGTTTCAGCATTTATAATTCATTATTTCAATTGATTTACATACAAGTGCAATTCAAATGTACTGACGTTCCTTTTGCCCGGGGCCTGCATCTCACGATGCAAGTAATGATTTACAGGTTGACGATTCAGAACGCTAGGATTCTCGTACCAGCTATTTGGTGATCCCCAGTTTGTTCGGGGAACTATCATTACCTTACAGTCTTCAGTATTTTTGGACAATCAGTATTTTTCAGTACTTCATAAGAGGCTTCATAGACTAAAGTAACAGTTAGACAGGGTCGTAGGCTTTTCTTATTAAGCCATGTTGGCTATAAATATGTCTCAGAATTGTATTAGTATTTCCGCACTTTAATTTATATCTTCCATACATTTATTATATCATCATGTGTTAGTTTATCTTCCATATTCAGTATGTTATGATATCACATGTTGATTCAGCCAACCCGTTGGTTCGCTCGGTCACATGTATTCAGGCACCGAGTGCCGTGTTACGTCCAGGCATAGGTTCAGGGCGTGACAAAGCTTGGTATCAGAGCACTAGGTTCAAGGTTCATATGGAGTCTATGAAGCCATGTCCAGTGGAGTTTCCTTTATATGTGTGTGCCGACCACTCATATAAATGGTTAACTACCAAGACATCCAGGGTTGTCTCACTTCTTTCTACTCTAGATCGTGCCATGAAGCTTAGAGCAATAGGTAACCATCTCTTCCTATCGAATTCCAGACGTATCTAATACCCAAGCGTCGGTCAAGAAAATCCAAGGTTCTAGAGAAGATGATTTCCCGTTGGGGTATAATTATGGAGCACATGTTAGTAACAAAAGAGACTTGAGAGGATGTTCAAAGTGGGATGCAATGGATAGTAGTACATATCATAGCATAACCTTACTAGAAAGTACGGAAGCTGTTATTCTGTTTTATGGTCATCAGTTTACCTCAGTTACAAGTTATATAGTCTTTTAGTTAGCAAGTTTATGGTTATTCAGTACGCCAATATTCAATTATATGCTTACCAAATATCCAATTTTCAGTGTATCAAAATTTCTTGTGACTTGTGAGTATATAGTAATGTATAAGGGCTCTCAACGAAAATATAAGTAATAGTGATTATAGCAAAATATTCACATGTTTTAGGGATTAAGACCCAAGACTCACCGGCTGGTGCATGAAGTGATTTCTAAAATGTGTATGTCAGTGTATCTGCATGTCAGACCCCACGGTGTATCATGTTAAGAATTCAACCGCAAAGGGCATAAAATTGATCACTATTGTTTTCGACAGAAAATAGCCTAAGGGTAAAATACCTAGGAGTCAGAAACGTTTGTTATTACTAAATATGTGATCTTGTAGAACTCATACATATGACTAAGAAGACATTATGTACAAAATGAGAACCAAGAGTAGCCGATATTGAATTTCAGGGAAAGATTTTAAGTTGTTTAGATTTATTCAAATCAGAACTAGAAAGTACTATGTTAGTGAATTTGTATAAGAAGTGACTATTCTTGTGAGATAACAGAAAGTACTATGTTAGTGAATCGGAAATAATTTTGATGTGTATAGAAAATTTGGGGTTAGATATTCCAGTTTCATTTAAGACAGATGAACTTTCTCTAAGTGTGATCCATATACATAGTTAAAAAAAAGATAAGTATGCGACCATAGAACATGGTCGGATGTTGAGGGAAGTTTTAAATAACCTTATGCTTCACATTAGTTTTTCAAAGCAGAACATGAACAGATGACAGTAATAGGTGGTTAGTAAAAGAATTGAGTAGAGCTAGTAGAGGTACAATTTGATTTACTTAGCCAGGTTAACTCTAGTGAGTTGCTGACAATTTGAGATACTGAACGTGTGTTAGAACCCTAAGAACTTAAGCTAAATCCGAAGTACAGTGATAGTGGGAAAAACAATCAGCTAGCAATAACAGAGCAAGATATAGAAGAATAGCCTTTAGGAATTATCGAAATCTGGTTTCTCAAAGATTGACAGTGTAAGCAAGGTTAAATTATTAAGATTATGTATGATAGTTGTGAATACATTAGCTTTCCGTTATGTGAATAATTTAGTCTTTAAAAAAAGGGGGATCCACAAGTATAAGACCTTTGGTCTAAGTGGTAATGTGAAAACCATCAGTAAGTCCAAATGGAGATTTGAAACTCGTATAATTAGCATGGGATAGGAAAAAGAAAATCAGCTCGGTAATGAGGGAAAATTGTATAATTACCATAGGGATTATGTCTAGCATGTGTAAGAAACACAAAATGAGTAGAATGATCACCGAGCTTAGTTATTGATGGTAAAGTGATCACGGACAAGCTATAAAATCATGCCTATTTATTTGTTATGAGGGTAGTGCCATTGCACGAGACTCTAAAATTTAGAGTACATGTCAAAGACTTAGTTCACCATAATTCCATAAGTGTTTTTAGGAAGTATCTTAAAAAGATAATCAAGTATGAGGAGTACAACTCATGATTGAGGAAGATAATAGATATATAGTGAAAGAAGTTCACCGCTTAGCCAAGCAAGGATTTCGGCTTTTGGACTCCGAAGATGGTGGAGTTTTTGTCCAGAAGAGGACTTGTTCCCCCTTAGTAGCCGAAGAGAAGGAGAAACAATTTGATGATCCCTACGTGTTGTAGTTGAAAGAGGAGATTCACAAGTATAAGACAATGGCTTTTGAATAAGGGGGAGATGATGGTACTTTGAGGTACCAAGACAAATTGTGTGTTCCAGACATAGATGGACTTAAAGATGGAAGATCATGTTAGAAGTTCTTTCAGAAATTATTAGGAACAAGTTTTTCATCCTTAGAAAGATGGCCAGGCAGAGCGCATTATTCAAACAATTGAGGATATGTCCTTGATGTTAAAAGTAATTGGGATGATCACATACCTCTCATTGATCGTGCTAATAATAACACCTACCATTCTAATACCAAGATGGTACCGTACGAGACTTTGTATTGGCGAATGTGTAGATCACCAAATTGGTTGGTTCAAAGTTGGTGAAGAGGAGTTGTTGGGACCAAATTTGGTCTATCAAACTATATAGAAAGTTAAGTTGATTCAAGATCGTTTGAAGACGACTCAGAGCCGCCAAAAGTCCTATTCGAGCGTGCGACATAGAGACCTAGAGTTTCAAGTTGATGATTGGGTGTTCTTGAAAGTTTCGCCTATGGAAAGCGTTATGAAATTTTGGAAGAAGGGGAAGCATAGTCCTTGCTATATTGGGCCATATAGAATATGCGAAGGATCAGTCAAATAGCTTATGAGTTGGAATTTCCATCAGAATTAGTGGTGGTACATCCAGTAGTCACGTGTCATGTTATAACATTCAAGTTTCCAGTACTCAAATACTCATGTTAGTTCAATACTTAGATATTCAAGTCAGTTCAATACTCAGATATTCAAGTCATTTCAATACTCAGCTACTCATGTCAGTCCAATACTTAGATATTCATGCCAGTTTAGTACTCTGATATTGATGTTAATTCAATTCTCAAATATTTATGCCAGTTCAATATTCAAATATCCATGTTAGTTCTGTATTCATGTATCCATGGCAGACCAATATTCAGTCAATGGAACAATCATTAAGTTCAGTATATCAACATTTAAGTAATCATGTATTCATTCAGTTTAGTATGCAAGTGTTAATGAAAGTTCATGTTTCCCCCAGACCCGTTTAAGGTCCGGAGTTAGCAGAAGTTACAGTCAGGACAATTATTCGAGGACGAATGATCCCAAGGGGCAGATAATGTAACACCTTGTAAATTTGGCTTAGATATGAATGTGTTAAATGAGTAGTAAGGTTATATTTTATACATATAAAGTCCTATCGGGATGAGTATGTGTTAAAAAAATTGTTTCAAAATCAAGATGAAAAGTGAGGTGCATAAAATTCAACAAAATCGATTATGTTTGCAGAAGGTCCGTCTTCCAGCACTGTTTAGTGAAACCGTGTAAGGAATTTGGGATAACCAAAAGCCTAAAAGTTGTAGGACTTTGTAATATCTTTCTAACGATATATTATGGAGCCCGAATGTATCTCTTTGCAAAAGGTTATGCCCGTTTTAAAGAATAGTGCGCAATATGCGCGCCCAATAGCGCGGCCGCGCTAATGCGGCAGTGTTCTGGCCATGTAGCATGGTCAGGTGCGTGGTTGGTCCTTAAGGTGTGCGGGGGCGCTCATGGGGGGTCATATTTAAAGCCCTAGTTCGTCCCCCACATCCCCAAAAGATAAAAACTTGCTCTAGAAAGGAAAGCTCTCAAAAACCTAACTCCTTAAGGGTCCCTCCACCATTCAAGGTAAGTTCTAATGGTGATTCTAAGTTTATTTCAATTTCCCAACACCTTATTAACATGGGTAAACCCTCCATATCATTAGATATTCGATTGGGACATCATTGTTGAGAGACGGAACCCTAGAACTTGAATTCAAGGGGATTGAACTTCAAAAAGGTTAGGTCTTCAACCTCTAATTGATTCTAGCATTGGCTTAATGGTTATGACCCTAGTTCATGAGATTTGAGTTGATGGGTTTGATAGAAAAGCATGAACTATTATAGGTTTGGTGTGTTGATTGTTAATTATTGGTTAAGGGTATTGTTTATCATATAGGTGACAAAGAATAATGTTGATTATAACCATTTGAGACTTTAGAATTTATCCAAGAACAAAAAAATGGGTTTTGGGTAAAGAAAAACCATTAATGAGGGTTATGAAGTTCTATACTCACCAAGTGTTTGATAAAATGCCTAAGGGACCAAAATATGAGTATTGTTGCTAATTTGGAATCCCTTTGACTTGTATTGATATAGATTAAAGTTGAAAGAGTTGGAGAATGTTGTATTATGCTCAAGAGCAAAAAGTTAAGGTATGTAAGGCTAACTCACTATGTTTCAGAATGTTATTGATTTTCCCTACAATACATTTTTTTACCACGTTAGTAATTGCCTCAGAAATATATTTAATCATAGTTCATTGAATAGTTGCAGAACTTCTATTCTCTAGGTTTGTAACTCGTTCATGACTTTCATTATAAACGTACAAAAATAAGTGCGTAATCAATATAGACTTGGGTTTTATGGCCACGAGTCTCAATCTAGATTACTCAGCATGTCATAAATAGTTGAAGTTTCAATGTTCATAATCAATTCATGAATACATGTCTCAGTCTAGCTCTATTCAGTATTCAAGTATCATGTAACTCAGTATGGTTCAGCATTTTAGTATCATGTATTTCAGTACTATGTATTTCAGTATGATTCTCAGTTCCTGAATGTTGAACACTTGTATTTGGTCCTGAGGCCGTAATTTATGCTCTATGCATGATTGGGCCTGAGGACGCAGTTTATGCTTTATGCATCTTTGGGCCAGAGGCCGCAATTTATGCTTTATGCATCTTTGGGCCTGAGGCCGCAGTTTATGCTTTATGCATCTTAGGACCTTAGGTCGCAATTATGTGTACGTATACTTGGGCCCGAGGCCGCAATTTGTGCACATATATATATTGGGCCTGAGGCCGCAGTTTAATATTCAGATAAACAGGTTGTTCATCATTCAAAAAAGGGAGTATTCATATCCTTACTTCCTTTATTCGGTTCATTTATCAGTTATCAGTTCAGTTATTAGCTATCAGTTCTGTTATCAACTATTAATTCAGTTATCAGTTATTAGTTATCATTTCAATTATCAGTTATCTTTTCAGTTATCAACTTAGTTCAGTTTCAACATTTATAATTCGTTATTTCAGTTGCTTTACATACCAGTGCAATTCAAATGTACTAACGTTCCTTTTGCCCAGGGCCTGCATCTCACAATGCAAGTAATGATTTACAGGTTGGCGATTCAGAGCTAGGATTCTCGTACCAGCTATTTGGTGATCCCCAGTTCGTTCGGGGAACTATCTTTACCTTACAGTCTTCAGTATTTTTAGACAGTCAGTATTTTTCAGTACGTCGTTAGACGCTTCATTGACTAGAGTAACAATTAGACAGAGTTGTAGGCTTTTTATATTAAGCCATGTTGGCTATAAATATGTCTCAGAATTGTATTAGTATTACCACACTTTAATTTATATCTTCCAGACATTCAGTATATCAGCATGTCTTAGTTTATCTTCCGCATTTAGTATGTTATGATATCACATGCTGAGTCAGCCAGCCAGTTGGTTCGCTCGATCACATGTAGTCAGGCACCGAGTGCCGTGTGACGTCCAGGCCCAGGTTCGGGGCGTGAAACGATGTTTCTTCCATGTCCTTTATATACTAATTTACATGCCTTACATACTCAGTACATAATTCGTACCGACGTACTTTTGTTGGGGACGCTGGATTCATGCCTGCAGCTATAGATAATCAATTTGACGAGCCTTCATAGTAGACGAGATTGGCTTCAGCGAAGTATTGGTAAGACTCCACCTCATTCGGAGTGCATCCGAGTCTATGAGTCATCGTGTTAGAAGATTTCTACAGATTTATGGATAGGTCGGTACCCTATCCCATTTGATGTCAAATAATCTTAGAGGCTTTGTAGACAAAGGTTCTTTTTGTACAGTATGTCAGAGGCTTTGCCGACCCATATGTAGTCATATTTTAAGAATAATAGTTTATTGATATAGTGTTGCCCACTTATAGTTATGCATTACGAGTCGTGACCATGTTGGCTCATGATAGTTAAAAGGCAATGAGTCTAGATAACTCGACCTATGTATGTTCTAGCTTTAGTCAAACGATCATGAGTTACAGAGGGGTTCGCTCGGGCCAGTACGACACCGGGTGCTAGCTATGCCTTCCCAGGTTCGGGGAATGACACAAATTCCCTGAGATTACAAGATCAACCAGATTGTTATACTAAGGTGAATATTATCAAACAAGACTAAGTGGAGCACTAAATTAAAAGGTTTAAATCTTAAAGGTACAAATTATGCTAAGGATTCATCACAATATCATAAGACAACCATGTTACTTATATCATGAATCAGAAAAGTATCAAACATGGTATGGACACACAAAATATGATAACCATTCTAAAGGTTTCAAACAGTTACTAAGGATATAAGATTAAGTAAAACAGAGACATGCATGTTCAAGTATGCCATTACAAAGATTCAGAACATAGATTTTACACATTACATGTGCAAGTCTGTCATTACAGAGATTCAGAACAAAGTGGGAAAGCAAGCTCATGTCAAATAGCAAATGTAGGCATTCAGGTATTGACATAGTAGACTAATGAACTTAAAAAGGTCCAATCTATTCAGATAAAGCACATTCAATTAACATATCTCAGAATTGGAAACTTTTAGGTAAAATTAAATACTAAAGAGGTTCAAAACAAATGCAAAACAGACAAAGTTGCATACAGGGGTAGCCCAGAACACATTAGCTAAACAAACTTGAGAGGGTTCAAATTATTCAAATTAGGGATAAACATGTCTCAGAACTAGCAGCATTAGGTGAAGTTAAATGTTAAAGAGGCTCAAAGCAAGTGCAAAGCTAATTAAGCCATGAATTTCAGAGGTAAGAATGTGCGAACCATAAACACATAAGAACGAAATTGCAAAGCCAAGTGACTTACCAGTAAACAGGACATTAAGAAAGAACAAATTCCACAATGATCTGAATATCCATTGTTTACCTTGAAAATGGTAATTACAATTGTATTTGATTTTGAGGTTCTAAAAATATCTGATTTACTTTAATACTAGTTATTAAGCAATAGATTTTAAGTGTGAGTTAAGAAAATGAAATAAGAGCAAGGGATAATGATGATATGCAAACCGAGCAGTCAAGAGACGGAGTCTCGAGCTGGCCACAGCTGGGCCTCGAGGTCGGGCTAGAAATCTTAACGGTGAACGATCGATGAAGGAATAACAGTGTAGAGGGCTTCGATGATAGCCTTTTATGATCAATAATGATCAATAGATGAAGAATAATTAATGAAACACAATAAATGGAAGCAATAAATATGTAGAACAAATGTAGAGTGTGTTTATGTTAGAGAGCAGAGAATGTTCTTGTTCTTGTGTTAAATATTATGTGCCCAAAAAATGACTAGGGTCCCTTTTATATAGGAGGGGGAATCCCAACATAGTACATGTGTAATTATTACAACAAAATGCAGCTGGTACAGATATTTAATGCCTTGGAACGGACTTGTACTATTTTTGCAGACTTGGTCAACACTAACCACGTGCCTTTGGGAATTTCCCGCTTTTCCCCGATGGTCACCGATTTATACCACCCCGAGGTCCAGCGTGGGAAATCCTAGATATGTTCCCTCGGTTTCAAACATCGAATTGTGCCCTGAGCTCTCTGAATACGGGCAACATAATGCAATAATGATCGTAAAATCGGGTTCTTCAATTTTAGCCGTGTACAGATAGTCCCCGCGTTTCTTAGAATAAAATGATAAGGAACGGCCTTGAACTTTTTCCCTTTCCATATCCCCATTATGACGTCAGCCACGTGATATCATTAAATGATGCGACATAAATGCTGTGCAACAATCGCTGTCAGCACGACTCCCGAAGAGCCCACGACCGCTATTGGGCGACCTTTCCGCTTTTCCAATATGCACAATGCGATTCCTATAAATACTTTCATCTCCTTTCTTCCAAACATTTACAATTCCTTCAATCCTTCAGATCTATTGCTGATAGTTCATACACTCATCTTCCTTCTATGCTTACTTCTTCATCTTTTTTCTTTGAAACCCAATTAGTTAGAACCATGGCCAAAACTTCCAAAACGGTCCAAAGGGAACCACTTCTTCGTCACACCCGTCTAAGGGAAAATCAAAAACAACTCCTTGTATCGAGCAATGCATTCCTGGTCCCTTTGACACGATTTGCATTTTTACCATCGACAAACCCCCTTCTACACCGGGCCGATGAGAGATATCCCTACAGTTGAGGATAGACTGCCGCTGGGGGCAAGTGGTGCAAGTAGAAATCCCTATAGCTGAGGAAAGCATTGTTACGCATAAACTTGACTTCCACAGTGTATATACATATCCATTTACTTTAGGCCCCGTAGATTCTTCTTCTCCACCGAAAACTCGGTGATTCTCGACTTCTGTCGTCAGTACCGAGTGACACTCGATCAAATTTATCCTTCTTTCTAGAGGATTGTCTACATGATTCGATACTTCTCTAACATGGTTGAGGGAATGACTTTAACCCTCGATCACCTTATCAGGTTATATAGCCCTCATCTTTACCGAGGGGTTTAGTCAAGTTCAGCGTCGATCTGCGAAGGCTTTTCTTGCCTGCATCGATGAAGACAAGGACCGGGGATGGATGGGCCGGTTTGTTCGAGTCATTACCTCAGACCTTATCCCCGGTGAGAGAATTCCATTCCGGAGGAGTGAAACATGAAGCGTAAGTGTCCTTATATCGAGCATAATTCATCATCTCTCTTTCTTTTCCTGAACTGACCCTTTGCTTGATTCTCTTTTGATTCTGTAGCCACCGTGTGGTTCCCTGGTGCGGTCCAGGACTTCCCTGTAAAGACCCATAAAATTCTATGTCTAAAATAATGACCGAATAGGTCCCTGTGTTGTTATAACTGTAGAAACTCTTAAAACGGACCTATTTTGAGTAAAAAGTACCCCGAGACTTGAAAAATAAAATTTTCCAGAATTGTGCTATTTTGCGACGCACTATGCGATCGCATAGCGTGTATGAGGACCGCATAATGGTCGCATACCTAGACACACTACTGTCCAAATTGAGTACAACTATGCGGCCCAGAATGCGATCGCATTTTGGGTATGCAGACCACATAGTTGTCGCATTTTTGCACCATGGTTTTTGCGAATGAGGTTATGCGACGCACTATGCGATCGCATAACAGGTATACGGACCGCATAGTGGTCGCATACCTGGGCAGATTGTTTTCCCATTTTGGCCCATTTGAGGGCCAACTATGCAACAGGAATGCGGAACGCATAGATGGAATGCGATCGCATTCCTGACCGCATTTCTGTGTCGGGGCTCCCATTTTCTAAATTTAAAACCCGACCCCCTGTTTAATAAAACACCCCTCCCCTTCATTTTTAAGGAATTTCTAAACAAAGTAGAGAGAGGGGAGAGAGGGTTCTTGAGAGATAAAACTCCTTCTTCATCAGATTGATTTTCCAAAATCACTCAGGCTGGGAACTTCGAGGTATCTTCTTCTTCATTCTAGCAGATAAGTCCCCACCCCATTTCCCTTAAATTTCCAGATTTTTAGTTAGTAGTAGAACTCTCCTAAATGGGTTCTTAAATATGAAAGTGAAGAACCTTGCATGCATGTTAATTTATTGTCACAATCTAGTAAAGGAAAATGGGTTAGAGTAAATAATCACATAGAGGGGGTTGGTTATCTGAAGGTTCACATAGCATTCGATAAAATGCCTAAGCGAGTTCGAATTTGTGTGCATGATTCCCAATTCCCATTGCATGATTCTCGGTGATTTGGGAATAAGAATTAGAAGGGAATTTAAACTCCAAGTTTGTATGGCTAACTTTAACCTTTGTAGAATCCTCTTGTTGGTGTCCGAGCATACGGTATGTGTACTTTGTTTGAGAATATGTGAATTGACTGTACACTTGTGTTGAGGCGTAATACTTCGCTCCCTAAATTTCTTGTTGACTACTATGCTAGTTGACATTATGAAAAGTGGTTTGTTGTGCCTATCTTATTATGTGCAAAGCTCGTAAATGTTCGAGGGTATCGATATGAAAGTATGTGTTAATGAATGAAATAATGGTAATGTGACCGGTTCAGATAGGAGGAGACTCCACCAGTAATGTCGTTCATGTGGTAGGTTTCAGCAGCAACGGAAGGCCCCATGTCCTAAGTGTGGGAAGTTCCATTCTGAGCAATTTCACTTGGATATTTCGGTATGCTACATATGCGGAGTGAGAGGTCATATCCAGTGGGATTGTCGTGCGCCCAGTCGGGGCACAAGTAGGGGAACTGCCTAGCCGTCCAGTTCTTCAGCCGCTACATCTTCAGCACGCCCTCCAGCTCCCGTAGGGCCCGGTGCAGCTATGGGTAGAGAACGGGGTCAAGGGGGACTCAGTCGGTTCTATTCTTTGAGTGGTCGCATGAGTGCGAAGGCTTCTCCAGATGTTGTCACAGGTATCCTGACTGTCCAATTTCTTGATGTTTATACTCTTATTGATCCGGGGTCCTCTTTGTCATATGTTACTCCATTTATTGCTTTGAGTTTTGGGATAGAACCTGAACAGCTTCATGAGCCGTTCTCAGTGTCGACTCCGGTTGGTGATTCTATTACGGCCGCGCGAGTCTATAGGAATTGTGTTGTTACGCTGTGTGGTCGAGATACCACGGCCGATCTTATTGAGTTATAAATGGTAGATTTTGATGTAATCACGGGAATGGATTGGCTTTATTCGTGCTTTGCTAAACTTGACTGCCGAACCAGAATTATGAGGCTCGAATTTCCTAACGAGCCCGTTATTGAATGGAAAGGGGAGGATGTTGTGCCGAAGGGCAGGTTTATTTCCTATCTTAAAGCCTCCAAGATGATCAGGAAAGGATGCATCTATCATTTGGTCCGGGTTACGAACACCACTTCAGAGGTGCGTGCTCCGGAGTCCGTGCCATTTGTGAATGAGTTTCTAGAAGTGTTTCCGGATGAGCTTCCTAGAATTTCACCAGATAGAGAGATCGATTTCAGGATTGATGTATTGCCAAATACGCAGCCAATATCTATTCTACCTTACAGGATGGCGCCAGCAGAATTGAGAGAGTTAAAAGAGCAATTGAAAAATCTATTAGAAAGGGTTTCATTCGGCCAAATGTGTCGCCTTGGGGCGCACCGGTTCTTTTTGTCAAAATAAAAATGTATCGCTTCGAATATGTATTGATCATTGGAAACTCAACAAGGTCACCATCAAGAATAAATATCCACTACCTCGGATAGATGATTTGTTCGATCAGTTGCAAGGTGCTAGGTTCTTCTCAAAGATTTATTTACGGTCGGGGTACCACCAGTTAAAGATCAGGGAGAAGGATATTCCTAAGACCGCCTTCAGGACTCGTTATGGGCACTTTGAATTTCTGGTAATGTCTTTTGGGCTAACCAACACCCCAGCAGCTTTTATGGATCTTATGAATCGGGTTTTTAAACCATTTCTTGACTCCTTTGTGGTTGTCTTTTTTGACGATATCCTTGTTTATTCACGAAGTCAGGAAGATCATGCTAATCACCTCAGGGCAGTTCTGCAGAATCTTCATCAGCACCAGTTGTATGCAAAGTTTTCAAAATGTGAGTTTTGGCTAGAATCAATAACCTTTTTGGGACATGTTGTTTCTAGGGATGAGATTCAAGTTGATCCCCAAAAGATTGCAGTGGTAAAGGATTGGCCTAGACCAACGACCCCGACGGAGATTCGTAGTTTCTTGGGTCTAGCTGGGTATTATCGGAGGTTTGTGGAGGGATTCTCTACTCTCGCCTCCCCATTGACTAAGCAGACGCAGAAAGAAGTTAAGTTTCAGTGTTCCGATGCTTGTGAGAAGAGTTTTCAGGAATTGAAGTCGAGATTGACTTCGGCACCAGTGTTGACCTAGCCATAAGGTTCAGAGGGATTCATGGTTTATTGTGATGCTTCGAGAGTTGGTTTGGGGTGTGTGTTGATGCAATGTGGTAAATTTATAGAGTATGCTTCAAGGCAGCTCAATAATCATGAGAAGAATTATTCGACGCACGATTTGTAGCTCGCAGCGGTTGTGTTTGTATTGAAAATTTGGCGGCATAATCTTTATGGGGTCCATGTAGATGTGTTCATAGACAAAGAGTCTTCAGTATTTATTCCAGTAGAAGGAGTTTAACTTAAGGCAGCGGAGGTGGTTAAAATTGCTCAAGGATTATGATATAAATTTTTTGTACCATCCAGGAAAGGTGAATTTGGTAGCCTATGCTCTTAGTCGGAAATCCATGGGTAGCTTGGCACATTTGGAGGCCGGTCAGAGGCCTTTGGCTCGGGAGGTTTATCAATTGGCCAGCCTAGGGGTATGTCTTTCGACCTCAGATGAGGGGGATGTCGTGATGCGTAATGGAGCGGAGTCTTCACTTAAAGCGGAAGTCAAGGAAAAACAATTCAGAGATCCATCATTGATACAATTGAGGGAAGCAATCTTAAATCACAAGATTTCAGCTTTTTCACTCAGCAATGATGATAGTGTCTTGCGGTGTCAGGGGAGACTATGTGTTCATGATATGGATGATCTCCGGGAGAGGGTAATGGCAGAGGCTCATAATTCCAAGTATTCTGTTCACCCGGGTTCTGCGAAAATGTATCACGATCTCAAGGAGATTTATTGGTGGGGTAGTATGAAGAGGGGTGTGGCGGACTTTGTAGCTAGATGTCCAAATTGTAAGCAGGTGAAGGCCGAGCATCAGAGGCCTGGGGGGCTGACGCAGCTCATGGAAATACCAATGTGGAAATGGGAAATGATCAATATGAACTTCGTGGTAGGGTTACTTCGCACTCAGCGCAAGTTCGACTCAATTTGGGTAATAATGGATCGACTCACGAAATCAGCTCACTTCTTACCAGTCAAGTCCACCGATACTGCGGAACTGTACGCTCAGTTGTATATCAAGGAAATAGTCAGACTTCATGGCACTCCAATTTCTATTATCTCGGATCGAGGGGCCCAGTTCACAGCTAAATCTCAGCAAAACTTTCCACCCACATACGAACGGTCAAGCGGTGCGGACTATTCAGACGCTTGAAGGTATGTTGCGCGCTTGTGTTTTAGATTTCAAGGGTATCTAGGATGATCACTTGCCCGCTTATAGACTTTGCCTACAATAACAGCTTCCAGGCTAGTATTCAGATGGCCCCATTTGAGGCATTGTATGGAAGGAGGTGTAGGTCTCCGATCGGATGGTTTGAGGTTGGCGAGGCAGAATTGTTAGGACCAGATCTTGTGCACCAAGCTATGGAAAAAGTTAGAGTCATTCAGGAGAGGATGAAAACTGCTTAGAGTTTCCAGAGGTCCTATGCGGATGTTCGCCGTAGGGATTTGGAATTTCAAGTAGATGATTGGGTATTCTTGAAAGTGTCTCCCATGAAGGGAGTGAAGCGATTTGGGAAGAAAGGGAAATTTAGCCCTAGGTATGTCGGGCCATATCTTATCGCTCAAAGGATAGGGCAAGTCGTGTATAGGCTGTAATTGCCCCCTGAAATATCATTAGTGCACCCGGTATTCCATTTGTCTATGTTGAAGAAAGTGGTTGGAGATACATACGCCATCGTGCTAGTTGAGTCTATTGAGGTTAATGAAGAATTATCGAATGAAGAGGTTCCGTTTGCTATTATTGATAGGCAAGTCTGTAGGTTGAGGAACAAAGAAATTTCTTCAGTTAAAGTGTTGTGGAAAAGTCAACGAGTTGAGGAAGCCACGTGGGAAGCGGAAAATGAAATGAAAGAAAAATATCCCCATTTGTTTGAACAAGTCTAGTAGTGATCGTGAGAACTTTCATCTCTAAGTGAATACACCTTTGTGTTTAATTTTGTGCAAGAACACTTCACTCTCCTAATTTCCTTATTATTCTAAGACCTCAAGTTGGGCCATATTTGTGTATGTTGTGATTATTTGGGTAATGTGCAACTCTTTGAAGTAAGCTAAAAATTTTGTGCAGTTCATGTGATAGTTAAATGACATGCAAGTTGCGATGTTAACTGAATTATGTATAAGTATGTTGATGTAAGCGAATTGTATATGATTTGATGGGATAACTGAATTTTGTGCAAACCGTTGGAGTAAATGAAATTATGAGAAACTCATGTGATGGTTAAATGATTAATAGAAGTGTAGATTGGTAATGATTAATTGAAGTATATATGGCATGTGGAAGTAATTGAATATATGCAAGTTGTTGAGGTAACAAGATTATATACAAGTTGTTAGAATAACTGCATTATGTAGCATTTAATTGATCAAGAACATGTGTTTCGGGGGCTCTCTGACAGGTAGATAGGCCTAATTACAGAGGAAACTCAGGCAAATTTTTAGAAAATATCGGAGTTAGTGAAAATTTGAAGTTGGCATATTGTGTTTTCAAAACCAAATGACTTTCCGATCCTCATTCGAGGACGAATAATTTTAAGTGGGGGAGAATGTAAAGACTCATAAAGTTCTATGTCAAAAATAATGCCCGAATAGGTATCTATGTTTTTATAACTGTAAAAACTCTTAAAACGGACCTATTTTGAGTAAATAGTACCCCGAGACTTGAAAAATAAAATTTTCCAGAATTGTGATGTTATGCGACGCACTATGCGATCACATAACGTGTATGCGGACCGCATAATGGTCGTATACCTGGACAGTCTATTGTCCAAATTGAGGACAACTATGCGGCCTAGAATGCGATCGCATTTTGGGTATGCGGACCGCATAGTTGTCGCATTCTTGCCCCATCGTTATTGCGAAGGAGGTTATACGACGCACTATGCGATAGCATAACAGGTATACGGATCACATAGTGGTCGCATACCTGGGCAGATTGTTTTCCTATTTTGGCCCATTTGAGGGCCAACTATGCGACAGGAATGCAGACCGCCTAGAAGGAATGCGATCGCATTTCTGTGTCGGGGCTCCCATTTTCTAAATTTAAAACCCGACCCCCTGTTTAATAAAACACCCCTCCCCTTAATTTTTAAGGAATTTCTGAACAAAGTAGAGAGAGGGGAGAGAGGGTTCTTGAGAGAGAAAGCTCCTTCTTCATCAGATTGATTTTCCAAAATCACTCAGGCTTGGGAATTTCGAGTAATCTTCTTCTTCATTCTAGCAGGTAAGTCCCCACCCCATTTCCCTTAAATTTCCAGATTTTTGGTTAGTAGTAGAACTCTCCTAAATGGGTTCTTGAAGATGAAAGTAAAGAACCTTGCATGCATGTTCATTTATTGTCACAATCTAGTAAAAGGAAGTGGGTTAGAGTAAATAATTACATAGAGGGGGTTGGTTATCTGAAGGGTCACATAGCATTCGATAAAATGCCTAAGCGAGTTCGAATTTGTGTGCATGATTCCCAATTCTAAGATGAGTGTGTTAAATTATGAATTGGATTGACGTTGCTTGACGGTCCGTGATTTGGGAATAGGAATTAGAAGGGAATTTCGACTCCACGTATGTATGGCTAACTTTAACCTTTGTAGAATCCTCTTGTTGGTGTCCGAGCATATGGTATGTGTACTTTGTTTGAGAATATGTGAATTGACTGTCCACTTGTGTTGAGGGGTAATACTTCACTCCCTGAATTTCTTGTTGACTACTATGCTAGTTGAGATTGTGAAAAGTTGTTTGTTGTGCCTATCTTATTATGTGCAAAGCTCGTAAATATTCGAGGGTATCGATATGAAAGTATGTGTTAATGAATGAAAGAATGTTAATGTGCACAAGTGTGGGAATGTATATAATGGCTAAAACCGTGCGTGGTAAGTAGTGAAAAAGGGTATTGTGAAATGATTTAATTGAGTTGAACAATTATTGCAACACCATGTACATGAATTACTGCTTGGTGAGAATCATTGTTCCTTGAGTCCGCATAGCGAATTGTTGCTATGAACTTGTGTTCCTTGTAATGAAGATCCTTGTGGTTTAATTGTTTGTGATTGTTGTTATGAAATGTGATTTTCTGGTGGGATCGGGTTGCACGCCGCAACACGTGGTAATATGGGTGGACGAGGTAATAAGGGTGAGTGAGGTAATAAGGGTGGCTGAGGTAATAAGGATTGAATGTGATTGTGTTGAAATGAGAATCTGTGAAACTATTGAATATGGTGGTGTTGAAAGGAGAATCTGTGAAACTCTTGATTTTGGGTTGTTTCTGTTTCTGTACAATACTTGTTGATTCCGTTAACTGTCTCGTATCTGTGTATTGCTTGATTGTACTTAGGGTAAAGTTTGTTCATACATACTAATACTATTCGACAGTACTAACGTCCCTTTTGATGAGGGGCGCAACATCTTTTATATGGATGTAGATGGTTCCATAGCAAGTAGCCCAGCTCGCCGTTAGTGGTGCCTCCTCTTAATCTCTTCAGCGGTTTTGGTGAGCCCCTCTTCCTCTCGGGGCCGTGTGTGGATTATACTATCCTCTTTTGCTTATGTTGTAAAGGTATAGCCGGGGCCTTGTATCCGGCAAGTTATGTAAAACTCTTAAGAACTCTTAGAGGCTCTGTAGACACCGTGTGGGTTGTATATGTATATGTATATGTATATTGTGGGCGGTAGTTGTACTCACTCGTACCTGTGGATCGCAAATCAGAAATGTTGTATGTAACTTGTACATTTTGGTGTATCTATTGTTGAAAACTAAAAGAGGAAAAATGGAATTATGTTGTAAAGTGTACTTTGGATCTAAATTGGCTAACTCTTATGGAATAATGTACGTTATGAACACAGGGTTATATGTGGGGTAGGAAAGGCAATACAAGTCCGCTTGACTGGGTTCATCCGGTTAGGCGCCGGTCTCGTCCCTTGATTTTGGGGCGTGACATTCCCGGGATGGGTGAAGCTTTTGTACTCCGCCCTTCCATATAACAAGCGCGTTTGGCACGATTTGTCCAAGACACGATGGCAGGTCAAGACTCACGGTAAGCCCTCATTGATGTTATTCCAGAAAAAGTTTTATGAGTAACCTTCGTGGCGGAATGTTTGATATCTTGTGCTTTGTGCAAGCCTTGGGGAGGAAGAAGAGGCCTCGAAACCCGCCAAGGACATTAAGTGAAGGATGGAGACATCGGCAAAATCTCCAAAGACAAAGAAGCCCAAGGCACAAAAGCCTAAGACTGATGCCTCGATCTTGACCTCGGCTGCTGCACAATGTCTTCGTACAGAAGACAAAGATGACGAGTGTCGTCCTTTGGTACAAAGGGTAAGAAGAAGCGTTGACGCTTCGAAAATTGCTGGGCCGAATGCTGCCGAGTCGGAAGTGGCCAATGCGGACCTACCTAACATTGATGACACCCTTGAGGAGGGTTTGTGCATAGTCACAGAGCCAATCGTCGGGCAGAATACAGTTCGTGCCGACAAGTCCCTGATTGGAAAGTTCAGAGGGCCTGATTCTGAAATTCACCGGGAGCAAGAAGAAGACCTGATGGAAGTTGATGCCATAGACGACTTTCAATCGGGCCCATCATTTTCCCCAGGGGAGAAAAAGGATGCCCAGAATAGGGGTGCTGCCGATGTGGGGACCTCTCTGGGAGAGGATGACGCATTCACAAAATACTTCATTGGTCTTGTGGAGGATGCCGATCTTGATTTCCCCATCGCTATCGAGGAGGCTGAGAAGCTTCAAAAGCAGGTGATCTTCATGGCATACTACTTGTGCTTTAAGTTTTTACTCTTATATTTCTAGCTTTCCCCCTTTGTGCTATAGGTCAAGAAGCTTTACGAACAAGCCTTCTCTAAGCTACAAGATGAGTTGACTCATCGTGAGTGTCACGACCCAAACCGATGGACCGGAACGGGCACCCGGTGCCTTACTCAACCGAGTACCCACGTCACGTATCTTTCTTATTACATCATCATATACACGTGACGTACGGGCCTGATAGGCTAAGATGATCATTTATAAACTCAAACATAGGCCGAAAAGGCCGTACAATCTTTCACGTACACGACATATGTCTACAAGCCTCTAATAGTACATAAACATCATACATGTCAGGATAGGGCCCGCCATACTAATCAGTACATGTCCTAATCTTACTGACAAGATAAGAAACTCCGGAGCAAATGGAGCGCACCAACCCCTTCCACTGAGCTGATAGCCTACTTGGAGGACTCTCGACCTGTCTATCAGAACCTGCGGGCATGAAACGCAGCGTCCCTAGGCAAAAAGGTCGTCAGTACGAATAATGTACCGAGTTTGTAAGGCACATAAATAAGTACATAACAGACATGGAAGAAATATAGAGTAAATGACTCAACCTGTAAGTCTGTATAACTCTGTAATTGTAAAGACCCATAAAATTTCATGTCTAAAATAATGCCCGAATGGGTCCCTATGTTGGAGGCCGGTCAGAGGCCTTTGGCTCGGGAGGTTTATCAATTGGCCAGTCTTGGGGTCTGTCTTTCGACCTCAGGAGAGGGGAAAGTTGTGGTGCGTTATGGAGCGGAGTCCTCGCTTGTAGTTGGAGTCAAGGAAAAGCAATTCAGAGATCCAGCATTGATACAATTGAGGGAAGCGATTTTAAATCACAAGATTATAGCTTTTTCACTCGACAATGATGACGGTGTCTTGCGGTGTCAGGGGAGACTATGTGTTCCATATGTGGATGATCTCTGGGAGAGTGTAATGGCAGAGGCTCATAGTTCCAGGTGTTCTGTTCACCCAGGTTCTACGAAAATGTATCACGATCTCAAGGAGATTTATTGGTGGGGTAGTATGAAAAGGGGTTTTGCGGACTTTGTGGCTAGATCTCCGAATTGTCAGCAGGTGAAGGTCGAGCATCAGAGGCCCGGTGGGTTGACGCAGCTCATGGAAATACCGATGTGGAAATGGTAAATGATCAATATGGACTTCGTGGTAGGGTTACCTCGCTCTCAGCGCAAGTTCGACTCAATTTGGGTAATAGTGGATCGACTCACGAAATCAGCTCACTTCTTACCAGTCAAGTCCACCGATACTGCAGAACAGTACGCTCAGTTTTATATCAAGGAAATAGTCAGACTTCATGGCACTCCCATTTCTATTATTTCGGATCGAGAGGCCCAGTTCATAGCTAACTTTTGGAGGAATTTCAGCAAGGTTTGGGTACTCAGGTAAATCTCAGCACGGCTTTTCACCCGTAGAGTGATGGTCAAGCGGAGCGGACTATTCAGACGCTTGAGGATATGTTACGGGCTTGTGTTTTGGATTTCAAGGGTAGCTGAGATGATCACTTGCCGCTTATAGAGTTTGCTTACAATAACAGCTTTCATGCTAGTATTCAGATGGCCCTATTTGATGCATTGTACGGTAGGAGGTGTAGGTCTCGGATTGGATGGTTTAAGGTTGGTGAGGCGGAATCGTTAGGACCTGATCTGGTGCATCAAGCTATGGTAAAAGTTTGAGTAATTTAGGAGAGGATGAAAACTGCTCAGAGTCGTCAGAAATCCTATGCGGATGTTCGTCGTAGAGATTTAGAGTTTCAAGTAGATGATTGGGTATCCTTGAAGGTATCTCCCATGAAAGGGGTGATGCGGTTTGGGAAGAAAGGGAAATTGAGCCCTAGGTATGTCAGGCGATATCGGATCGCTCAAAGCATAGGGTGAGTCGCGTATAGGCTAGAATTGCCCCCTGAAATGTCATTAGTGCACCCAGTGTTCCATGTGTCTATGTTGAAGAAAGTTGTTGGAGATCCATCCGCCATCATGCCCGTTGAGACTATCGAGGTTAATGAAGAATTATCGTATGAAGAGGTTCCGATTACTATTATTTATAGGCAAGTCTGTAGGTTGAGGAGCAAAGAGATTGCTTCAGTTAAAGTGTTGTGGCGAAGTCATCGAGTCGAGGAATCCACGTGGGAAGCAGAAAGTGAAATGAAAGAAAAATATCCCCATTTGTTTGAACAAGTCTAGTAGTGATCATGAGAACTGCCATCTCTAAGTGAATACACCTTTGTGTTTAATTTTGTGCAAGAACACTTCACTCTCCTAATTTCCTTATTATTGTAACACCTCAAGTTGTGCCATATTTGTATATGTTGTGATTATTTGGGTAATGTAAAGCACTTTGATGTAAGCTAAACTTTTTGTGCAATTCATGTGATAGTTAAATGATATGCAAGTTTCGGTGTTAACTGAATTATGTATAAGTACGTTGAAGTAAGCAAATTTTCTATGATTTGATGGGATAACTGCATTATGAGCAAACTGTTGGAGTAAATGAAATTATATGAAACTCATGTGATGGTTAAATGATTAATTGAAGTGTAGGTTGGTAATGATTAATTTAAGTGTATATGACATGTTGAAGTAATTGAATATATGCAAGTTGTTGAGGTAACAAGGTTATATACAAGTTGTTAGAATAACTGCATTATGTAGCATTAAATTGGAAATGTATTTCGGGGGCTCTTTGACAGGTAGATAGGCCTAATTACAGAGGAAACTCTGGCAAAAATTTTAGAAAATATCGGAGTTAGTGAAAATTGGGGGTTGGCATGTTGTGTTTTCGAAACCAAATGACTTTCCGATCCTCATTCGAGGACGAATGATTTTAAGTGGGGGAGGATGTAACACCTCTCCCCTTCAGTTTTAAGGAATTTCTGAACAAAATATAGAGAGGGGAGAGAGGGTTCTTGAGAGAGAAAGCTCCTTCTTCATCAATTTGATTTTTCCAAAATCACTCAGGCCTGGGAATTTCGAGTAATCTTCTTCTTCATTCTAATAGGTAAGTCCTCAACCCATTTCCCTTAAAGTTTAAGATTTTAGTTAATAGTAGAACTCCCCTAAATGGGTTCTTGAAGATAAAAGTGAAGAATTGCATGCATGTTCATTTATGGTCACAATCTAGTAAAGGGAAGTGGGTTAGAGTAAATATTCACAAAGAGGGGGTTGGTAATCTGAGGGGTGATATAGCATTCGATAAAATGCCTAAACGAGTTCAAATTGTGTTCATGATTCCCAATTCTAAGATGAATGTGTTACATTATGAATTAGATTGTCGTTGCTTGACGGTCCGGTGATTTAGGAATAGGAATTAGAAAGGTACTTCGACTCCAGGTATGTATGGCTAACTTTAACCTTTGTAGAATCCTCTTGTTGGTGTCCGAGCACACGATATGTGTACTTTTTTTGAGAATATGTGAATTGACTGTACAATTGTGTTGAGGCGTAATACTTCACTCCCTGAATTTCCTGTTGACTACTATGCTAGTTGAGATTGTGAAAAGTGATTTTTTGTGCCTATCTTATTATGTGCAAAGCTCGTAAATGCTCGAGGGTTTCGATATGAAAGTATGTGTAAATGAATGAAAGAATGTTAATGTGTCCAAGTGTGGGAATGTATATAATGGCTAAAACCCGTGCGTGGTAAGTAAGGAAAAAGGGTATTGTGAAATGATTTTGTTGAGTTGAACGATTATTGCAACACCGTGTACATGAATAACTGCTTGGTGAGAGTCATTGTGCTTTGAGTCCACATAGCGAACTGTTGATATGAACTTGTGTTCCTTGTAACGAAGATCCTTGTGGTTTAATTGCTAGTGATTGTAGTTATGAAATGAGATTGTCTGGTGGGATCGGGTTGCACGCTGCAACACGAGGTAATAAGGGTGGACGAGGAAATAAGGGTGAGTGAGGTAATAAGGGTGGACGAGGTAATAAGGGAAGTCGAGGTAATAAGGATGGAATGTGGTTGTGTTGAAATGAGAATCTGTGAAACTCTTGATTTGGGTTGTTTCTGTTTCTGTGCAATACTTGTTGGTTCCATTAACTATCTCTTATCTGTGTATTACTTGATTGTACTTAGGGTAAAGTTTGTTCATACAGGTAGCTCAGCCCGCCGTTAGTGGTGCCTCCTCTTCATCTCTTGAGCAGCTTTGGTGAGCCCCCTTTCCTCTCGGGGCTGCGTGTAGATTATACTATCCTCTTTTGCTTATGTTGTAAAGGTATAGCCGGGGCCTTGTTACCGGCAAGTTATGTAAAACTCCTAGGAACTCTTAGAGGCTCCGTAGACACTATGTGGGTTAAATATGTATATGTATATCTTGGGCGGTAGTTGTACTCACTCGTAATTGTGGATCGCAAATCAGAAGTGTTGAATGTAACTTGTATATTCTAGATTATCTATTTTTGAAAACTAAAAGAGGAAAAAAATTGAATTATGTTGTATAGTGTACTTTGAATCTAAATTGGCTAACTCATATGGAATAATGTACGTTAGGAATACGGGGTAATACGTTGGGTAGGAAAGGCAAATCCAGGTCCGCTTGACTGGGTTCCTCCGGTTAGGCGCCGGTCTCGTCCCTCGGTTTTGGGGCGTGACAGTAATTCATGAAATAGTTATAATGTCATGCATATGCGTATGAATTTCATGTCGTGCATAGGTACATGTGTTTATAACATCAGCAAGCCTCTGAGGGCATCCCATCATATCATCTCGGCCACTGTGGGCAAATCATCAATGTATACCTGCTGATCAGGTGGTGGTGCGTATATAAGGCCATAACCTTTCCCATATCCCATATCCCATATACATATATATACATATATACGCGTATATAACGCCGTCTGAGTCATGGGTCAATGTACATGTATAAATGCATGAAATGCATATGGAATACATTAATAAAATATCTCGGTACGTCATAACGCCATTACGCCTCTGATTAATATCATGAAATAAACTTTACCAACATACGTATTTTCGAGACCCATGAACAGAAGATAATAATAATTCACATGGGGAATCAATAATATAGACACCTCTAGTATTTCTATGAATAGAGTAATTTATGGAAACCGTGTGCTTGCTCGTTTCTTCTGTATAATTTGGATCATGCCAAAAGAAAGAAGGGATGACCTTAACATACCTGAACCGATTCTCTTGACAATCCCTCTAATACACGTCAATTGCGACAACACGAAATGGTGGATTGAAGTTAGAGAAAATTCACATGATATTCTTGAGAAAGACTGCATCGTACTCCCTTAGAATCGCAAAATCCCGTTGGTATTATGCTGTATAACTTCGTATGACAGTCTCTGAAGCAAATAACGTTGACTGAAGCTATGGTGGTGATATATGTAAATATCATATACAAGACCCTTAAAACCAATTCCCATCAAATAACGTTGCATGAAGCTCTAGTGGTGATATATGTAGATATCATATACAATATCCTTAAAACCAATTTTCAACAACTCACCAGATTTATGCTAGGAGATGGATTGCAACAGGTGTTGGAATTGTTTGTCTTTTGATTCCAGCATCTTCTTGATTTTTGATAACTCTTTTACTANGGGGGGGGGGGGGTGCACTTATGTCTTAGTTGGCCAAGCATTTCCCTTATTTTTCCACATTTCATATTATTTCAAGCGTCATATTTATATAACTATTTGGATGCCACGTTAGTGGGTTCAAACCTTATCCAAAATCAATATTCATTAACCACTAATCTCTTGATTAATATGATAATCTTCCACTATCCAATAATTAATTAATTATCCATATAGTTAAAAGTTATCTCAACTTACTTAAAATACTACTCACTTTTAACATACCTTGTATGGAATTAGTCCATAAATACCGGGTATTATCGCTCGGACAGTATTTTATCCGAAATCAAAAACCTTCAATAAAACTCATTTTTTTTTATTCGTTTACCCTTTATCTTTCACGGCACTTACTTATTGCTTGTTATAAATAGCATAATACTTATAATCCCAAAATAATCCCATTCCTGAGCTCTCATCAATTTATTTATGGCGTACTTTCACGTACGAATATATGGGGTGTAACATCATTCCCCCCTTTGGAACATTCGTCCTCGAATGTTAACTGATGCACTTATCATTTTTGTAACCTATGTCTTCCGAATAATTTGGCACTATCCTTGCCATCTAGGCATTTGTTCTGTGAATAAATCCAAAGGCCAGAGCATTCCCCCCTGTAGGCCTTTTTCTCATACCATGACTCGTGGTTGGAAGCCTTCTATTCTCGTAACTGTTGCTACCTTCTATCATGCAATCTGTAGGACTTTTTTCTTGCATGGGCTCCTAGGCGACTCTTCCTTTCAGCTTTTAGCCAATCTTTAGGCCTTACTTTGGGTGCATATACAGAACTTGATAAGATGTCCCTCTGGGAATCTATAGGTGTATTGAAGTTCTTCGGTTAGTACTTCGTCGATCTAACAAATACTGCAATATCTCATTTCGTATTTTGTAGCTTCTATCCATCCGTTGTTGATTTACCTCAATGTCGATCTGCAATCTACCACTGATATCTTGAAACTTCTTACGTAAAACATTGCCACTAGGGATTACGTTGCATCAAGGAATATTCGAAGTGATTTTCTTGATCTACTTAGCGGCGATACTGTACTTCACTAACCATACTTTATAGCATCCCAATGTGACTCACTTACGTGGGTGTTTTAATCATGTACAATTCAAGAAATCTCTTTAAATCATCACTCATTCGAAAGTTCAAACATCATCCTTCATTTATTACAAGTATACCCTCGTCTTACTACCAGGGCAACATTCCATCTCTTTTAAATGCTACTAGTCTTAGACTCCTTTGAGTTCATCCAGGCTATATTGAGATTTCTATAACTTAGAGGAACCATCAACTCCCTTGTTTTCACCAGCATAATCCCGAGGACTTATCCATTTTCGTCACCTTCTCACTTGTCATTTTCTTATCCTTACTCTTGTCTTTCTAAAACCTTATCGTTCTATCATACTTTAGCTTGCGATTGATTTCCTTATGCTTTTCTAGAACATCAAGCGAGACATCGCATCGTCTCTAACTCTTCTTTTACTCTCTAATTAGACCTTTCGGTACTTAGAAACCATAAGCTGGAAGGTACGCCACTAACGACACTGGTATCATTCCAGGATACTGAATCCCCGCGCTTCTAGCCTTTTATCCGCAGTATGGACTATTCACCACCTTTTGGATTTGAGTATCTCGTACGTTGTTCGCCTTTACCTTTCTTACATAAAGTCATGCATCGTATCTTATATATCTTTTATGACCTCCCTCCCACATAGGTATAATTCACATTCACAACTTGAAGCTCTATTATAATCCGGTGGGAGTTCCATACTGAATTCTTATGAGGTTGGTTTTTTTCTAACTTGCTTTATCGTAGAGCCATTACAAAATATGGCTACTGTAGTATCTCTGGCGCACCTATGATATCAAGAGTAATTCTGCAATGTTCTCAATAACATTGTCCATAATTTTCTGGGTGCAATAATCAGATTCATGGCTTACTTCGTTGATGTAACTCCTTAGTTTCCTCCTCCTTTTGATCAACCTTTATGTAGGCTTGGGATATCTCCCGATTCGTGGTTCATGGTATTACTCTAGCCCTTCAAGGACGCTATGGAATATTCGTGATACAATCTTCTAACAATTCAATACTTTGTCTATGACCTAGATTCAATTCTCTCTTTTAACTTATACCGGAGTCTTTTACGACTGTATGACTATCAACATATATGCTGCATGGCTTATCCAAACTCTTAAGTGCCTTCACAGGTAACTAACTCGGGATTATTGATAGAATAATTCCTTTTGTTCCTTCTTAGCTTTCTTTAACATAAGCTATTACTTTTCATGGTCATTCTGCCCCCTTGTTGCCTGCATACTTAGCTTATCTTTGTTCCCACACATGCCGGAATTTTCGTGCAACTTCATATGATCTCGAGTATTACTTTTGATTTTACTTCCCATCCTTTATGCACGGTAGGTGCCACTTTCTCATCGAGTGTATACAATGTTGTTGTGAGACTGTTGTTATAACACCATTCCCTCCTTGGGTAACTGAGCTTAGGTTGAAGCCTTTTTTCTTACTTCCTCATCTAGTCTTTCATTGCAGTACTTAGAGGGAGCCCTTGTGTTACACCCCATGTTTTCGTACGTGAGAGTACATCGTAAGTCAATTGAGTAAGCTCAAAAATAAGATTATATTTGATGGAATATATAGTAAGTTAATAATGTTACAAATATTTAAGATCTTGAATAACAAGTACCAACAAGATTGGAAAGTTTAGAAGCTAAACCAATTGAAGAAAATAAGATTCATCGAAAGTCGACGAGTTTGAAAAGTTACAACATGTACTTTAGGGTGAGACTATGGTTCATTACATGATAAGGAGTTTATGCTATGAGTTATGTTTGTCATATGATATTCGTGTGCTACGTTTTGAAGTAAAACAAGTTGTGGAACAAAAGTTGGCAAAGGTCTTCACAAGTTACATTCATAATGTGCTGAAAATTAGGTCAAATGTAACTGCTATTTTCTCCCAATATACTTGGAATTAGGGGATGATCTACCTACCAAATTGTATATCTATGAGTCTAGATTCCAACGAATTAAACCGTTTGTCTATAAAAAGTCGGAGTAGAGAGATATTCGTGTTTTAGCGAGACTGCGCCAAGTAGCTCTCTATGGGACCCACATAGGCGGTTTAGATATGTTGATATACATAAGACGCCTCAACCGCCTTTTTAACTCGTTTAGTTTCATATATTCAGACCCTATACACCTTAAAACACTCTCTCAAGGTTCTCTCATGATCCAAGACCCAA
>ML300128.1:0-40748 GCA_005239495.1 Nicotiana undulata | reverse complement strand
TCTCTACTCAAAATATATTTACAAAGCTGAAGAAATATCCAAAAATCGATCTCTAATAGATAAATATTGAGATCCAATCGATGCCTAAGATGTTGCCAAGATATGCTTTTTATAGAGGGCCAAAAATTCGAGTGAAAAATGGACAAAAACACACCCGTCGGGCTGATATGCAATCGCATCCCTGTCGCATATTAGGGATGCGATTCGCATCTCACTCTTTCCGTTNATCAAAACCCTAGGTCCCAGAGGGTCGTCGCATTTGAGATATGCGGTCCGCATTAGTGATATGCGATCGCATTCGTGCGTCGCATTTACAATGTAGCTTCAGGCATCAGATGGTGATGCGACTCAAATGTGAACCGCATGTGCGATATGCGATCTCATATTCGACCGCATTTCACTCATTAAACTCGACTCAACTTTCTGTTGCGGTATGCGATCTCTGGGCTCGAAATGCGATTCAAATGTTGCATATGCGATCGCATTTGGCCATTGCTCCCCTCTTTTCTCTTCTTTACTCTCGTTTTGCTCAATTTCACTCCAATTTGGCCTTAACCACTTCATGGCATAATTTTCCTGCAAATAGAGCAATTATACACTGATAGCAACCTCAAATATCAATTTAGCAACACAAAATCTACTTAAAAGAGGCCAAAATGAGTGGTAAAATTGCCACTCATCAGGTATCAGGTTACCTTGGCACAGGTTCACCCCTCTTCTTGGAGATAGTACTGATGATGAGGTTCTTTATCGAGAATGTCGGGCTCGTGTTCACCCTTAGTCATCTCATCAGATTATACTGGCCCTCGCACTGTCGAGGTATGATCACTCTCTGACGTCGGTCCACCCATACCATCGTTGCTAGCGATGAAGAAGAGAGGGATCGTGGGTGGATGAACCTATTTTTTCAACTACAGACTACTGATATTATCCCGGCGGAGTTCATGCCCTTTCCTGAGAAATGGAATTTCACACGTAAGTTGTACACTCGTGCCTTTATTATTTCGTTTATAGCGGAGGTAGACTTTGTAATAATGTCTTACCTTCCTTTTTGAAGCAACTCTATGGATGCCATTTGAGGTCCCCGACTTGGCGGATTGGATTCAGAGATTGGCGTCCTGCTCGACTTACAATGAGAGTAAGTGGCGATACCTGTTGAAGGGTGGATGGGAGGCCATACACCATCGTAAGTCCTATGAAGTTCTTTTCTTTTTTAGGAATAGCTTTCCCTTTTGTTAACTCCTTTAATGCGGGCATTGGAGACTTCTCCGATATGGAGTTGTGTCCCCTTGGAGAGGAGGAGGAGGAGTCGGCCTCGGGGCTGAAGAATGAGAATTAACGGAAAGAGTCCTCGATGGGTGAGGAAACCCACAGTGAGGCAAGGTCCGCCTAGAGGCATAAAGGTGATGAAGCTGAGCTTTTCAGGCCCGAGGTCTTCAGCCTTGGCAGACTGGTTCCTACCTTGCCACCGTTTTCTTCCCCCGCCGAAGGTACTTCGAGGGGGAAGGGTTTGCCTCCACCACTTTCTTCTCCCGTCGAAGGTACTTCAAGGGACGTTCGGGGCCAAGGGCCATCTGATGGGAGTGGAGTCGCTAATGATGATGTCCCCTCTCGGGATGGTTCGACTGGGGACGAAGAGGCCAGGCTAGGAGATGCTCGCTCAACCTTTGATGAGGCACAACGACTCTACTCTGTGATGAGTCTTGATGATTCTTCGATCTTCCAACTTCATATTTTCATTTTTTAGCTGAAGCTCGTCCTTCATAGGCCTTTGATAAGCTCAAATCCGAGTTGTGGAAAGCTTTGGATGGGGAGAAATCCCTTAGGCTTCTCTGTGGTAAGCGAGCAAAGGAATTGATACACCTTCAGTACGAGGTGAGTCGAAGCCATGACTAAGAAGGTTTCCTCGAGAGACAAGTGTCCCTTGTTTCGATGACGTGCATATTTCTTCTCTCATCCCCAGAGATTAATGTATTGTAGCTGCAGAGAAAGACAGAGGACCTGGAACGCCTTTGGGGCAGAGTTGGTCAGGCCGAGCACGAGTGCAATAGGCTAAGGGCTCAAATAGAAAATGCTTTACCCAAGGCTTCTATCATCGAAGTACACCTCTGGAACACTCGTGAAAATAGCTCGGTATAGGCGGGTAAGATCGAAAGGCTAGAGGTCGAGCTCTTGAAAATGAAAGCCAAAGTTGTTGATGCCCGTGTCGAAGCTGAAGAAGATCGAGAAAATGACGACAAGAAAGTGGTTGTTTATTAAAAAGATGTTGTCGATGCTCGAGCTGAGCTGAGAGGGGCTTCTGATTACTAAAGCAGGAGAATAGACTATGCTCGATGCAAATCCCGAAGGGAAACACTCGACGAGATCCACGCTAGGGGCTTCGATCTCTCGGAAGAGATAGAGCAGGCCAGGGCGGATGAATACAACGCCAAATTCCTCGTGTATGATTCCGAGGATAATGAAGAATAGGCCGATAGAGCCACAGTCCCCGAGGGGGGGGGATAGTAGACTAGGCTATGTTGCGCCTTGGGGCATTTCTTTGATCTTCAGTGTACGGTTGGTACCTTTCCTTGTTTGGCCCTGGTTCCTTTACCGGGAGCCTGTTAGGATATACTGAGCCCGAGAGGGCCCCTAATTGGTCGTCCTCGACACTAATCTTTGACTGATATCAGTTGTGGACATCTGCCTAGGCGACGGTGGGATATTCAACCAAGATCTGCTTCAGCTATTTTGAAGCTATCGAACTCTGTTCATTCAAACCTTTGGTGAAGGCCTGCACTGCCCAGTTTTCAGAGACCCGTGGTAACACCATTCGATCCATTTGAAAGCGAGATATGAATTCCCGCAGCATCTCACTTTCTCTCTGTTTGATTTTGAAAATGTCATATTTCCTTGTAGCAAATTTAATGGCACCAACATGTGACTTTATGAAAGAGTCTGCCAGCATGGCAAACAGGTCTATCGAATTTGGGGTTAGGTTGTGATACCACATCATGGCCCCCTTTGACAGTTTTTCTCCGAACATTTTCAATAGGACGGATTCAATCTCGTCCTCCTTCAAGTAATTCCCCTTCATGGAACAAGTGTAGGCAGTGATGTGCTCATTGGGGTCCGAGTTCCATTTGTATTTCGGGAGATCGGGCATTCGGAATTTATTTGGGATGGGCTTCAGAACCGCAATTGATGGGAAAGGCCTTTCCACAAACTTCTTCAAATCTACGCCCTTCAGAATATGAGGTGCGCCTAGGATCTGGTCGACCCTCGTGTTGTAGGTTTCCACCTTTTTGTCGTTGGCTTCTATTTTCTTTTCTCCTGATTCAATTCTCTTTGTGAGGTCTTCGAGCATCTTCATAATAGCGGGGTCGCCCGCTGACCCGTTGTTGCTCGACCTCTCCGGTGCATGTTCGACTCGAGGAGTCGTCTCCAGTACTGTTGTGCTTGGAGTTTTTTGGTGGCTTTGCAGCTGTGCAATTTCCAACTGTTGTGCTTGCAACATTTCAAAAATGACGTGAAGGCTAACCTCTCTTTCTTCTCGAGCTGGAGTCTTCTGAACCTCCTGTTCTTTTTCCCGGCGTATATCCCCGTCAGTGCGGGAACTAATATCGACGTGTTGGGTTTTGCTTGAGCCCACATCCACTGGGTTTGGGTTTTGTGCATCCTCAAGGTTCTGTGGTGGTACACCAGCGCCTGGAATAGCTACATTGTTCTCTCCATGGTCCTCAGCACCGTTATTCTCGTGTGCATTTACTGAGTTATACATTTTGACTTGAAATCAAAGATTCTTGGGAAAGAAAAAGTGTGAAGGATAATTTGCATTTTTCAGTGAACCAGCACTAAAACAATCACTATTATTTTTAGCCCCACGGGGGGCGCCAAACTGTTTACCTTGAAAATGGTAATTACAATTAAATTTGATTGTGTGGTTCTAAAAATATGTGATTTATAGTTATGCTAGTTGTTAAGCAGTAGATGCTAAGTGTGATTGAAATAAATGAGGTAAAAATGATATGAAATCGAAATAGGCAAACAAGACTGCCTTGAGTCGGGGGTTCCGAGCTGGCCGAGATAAGTCCTCGAGGTCGAGGCTCGGGGCTAATGGTGAACGGTCGATGAAGCTATAACACTTCAGTGGGCCTCGAAGGAGGCTATTTATGATTAATGATGAATAATAAATGAATAAGAATCAATGAAATATAATGAATGTAAATAGTAAATCAGTAAAGAGACAATAGAGGATGTTTGAGTTAGATAGCGGAGAATGTTCTTGTTCCTTGTATTGAAAATCATGTGTGTAAAAAATTATAAGGGTCCCCTTTATATAAGAGGGGGAATCCCAACACAGTACATAAGCATTTATTACAAAGATACGTAGCTAGTACAACTATTTAATGTCACGATACGGACTTGTACTACCCTTGTAGACCTGGTCAACGCCGCTCATGTGTCACTTGCTCGTGACAGTTACCGATTTGCATTGTCCCGATGTCGAACGTAGTCATTATTCGGGCTGGGGTCTCGAGGCTCGGGCTTCGAGCCATACCTAAAGGCTTATACGAACATGCTATGAAATGCCATAATAGATATAAAATCGGTCTCTCCGACTTTAGCCGTATACAAACATAAAATGGGACAGGGTACCGGCCTACCCATAAGTCTGTGGCAAAACTCTCACACGAGACTCATAGACTCGGCTGCACTATGAATGAGGTGGAGTCTTACCAAACCTTTGCTGAATGTCAATCTGGTCTACTATGAGGGCTCGTCGAACTGATTATCTATACCTACAGGTATGAATGCAACGTCCCTAACAAAAGGACGTCAGTACGAATATTGTACTGAGTATGTAAGGCATGTATATCAGTATATAGTGGACATGGAAGAAACATGGAGTACATGACTCAACCTGTAAGTCCGAATAACTTTGTAAATCATAAAATACTTATAGTGTCGTGAATATGCGTATGAATGATATGTCGTGCATAGGTATATGTTTCATAACATCATCAGTCCTCTGAAAGCATCCCATCATATCATCTTAACCACTGTGGGCAATAACATCAACGTATACCACCTGATCAGGTGGTGGTGCGTATATATCGATGTATCCTTTTCCCATATCACATATACATATATACGCGTATATAACGCCGTCTGAGTCATGGGTGAATGCACATGTAAATGAATGCAATGCATGAGAAGTACGTTAATAAAAGTTCCCGGAATGTCATAAGAACATTATACCGCTGATTAATATAATGAAATAAACTTTTTTTTAACTTACGTGTTTTTCTAAGACCCATTAACATATGATAAAATAATACGACACATGGAAATTCAAGAATATAGGCAGCGAGATATATATGGATCGGGCTGCACGCCGTAGCGATATAGCGTTTGGGCTGTAGGAGCCCCTCCGGAGTCTGTACACCCCCAATGAGCGCAGTCGACTTATGGATCGGGTTGCACGCCGCAGCGGTTACTATTATGGATCGGGCTGCACGCCGCACCGGTTACTATTATGGATCAGGTTGTACACCGCAACGATTATTATATGGATCGGGCTTAGCGCCGCAGAAGTTGTTATATGGTACCTGGTGCGTGAGAGTGCTGGGTATAAGCATTGACTTATAAGAGTAGAGTCACTAGTGACTCAGAGGCTTGCCCGAGAGGATTTAATTGTTAATGACACTGTGCCCGAGGGGCTGATATTTTTATGAAACTTCTGTTTTCACTCTTCTTTACACTGAGCCTCTAATGAAAATGTTGAACAAATATTTTATACGAGATATTAAATGGAAAACTGGAGATTTTATGAAAAATTCAGAAGGTAGATTTCTGAGTCGATTAAAATTATTTTCACTGTTGCTTATTATATGGTTTTACATGATCTTTAAATGCTCGTCACTGCACTCAAGTCTTTAGGTATAATTGTTACTTACTGAGTTGGTGTACTCACGTTTCTCCATGCACCTTGTGTGCAGATTCATGTGCCAGGACTGAGTGAGAGAGGACTTGTTCCCTTTGGAGCCTTTTCAAAGATTGCAAGGTAGTTGCATGGCGTCCGAAGCCTTGCCTTTCTATTTCCTATTTTGTCACTATGTACATTCTCAGACTTGTTTGTATTAATGGAACAATACATATTTGTATTTCCTTTTAGATGCTTATGACTGATGACTCCGGGTTTTGGGGCAGTGTTTAGATGTCTCTTCTTATCTCTACTTGCTTGAAATGCTAAAAATTGTAATTTTATGAATCATCGATTAATATTGAATTAAAGGAAAAGTTCGTTATGTTATGTGTAGTGGATTGGAAAGCCTAATATCATGATAGGCGCCATCACGGCCTGGGTAGTTTTGGGATCGTGACAAGTTGTTATCAGAGTCTAGGTTACATATGACTCACCAGTCATGAGTAGGTTTAGTAGAGTCTTGCGAATCGGTACGGAGACGTCTGTACTTATCTTCGAGAGGCTGCAGAACCCTTAGGAAAAAATCTCACATTCTTGAATTCTTGTCGTGTGAATCCTTTTATTTAGCCAAAAGCGTAACTCTTTGAATCTCTTTCATGTATTCAAATGCGCACGTGAACGCTCGATATCAGATGTGCATCGACGGCTTGTGATTTCTAAGGTGAGGTGCGAGATGTGATTTTAGCATGTTGATAATGGGCCAGTCTTGGGGACATGAGGTCGGGTTTATTCTGTGGCTTGAGTGCTGATTTTGATTGTGTGTGTTGTGCATTTTGGACTTATATGTCCGTTTGTGTCCTTATCGGTGGGGTTTTGTGGCTGGATGACTATTTGGAGAGTATGATTCGATGGTGAGGTGTGTTCAAATTTTTTATTATGACAAAAGGATTGGCTGGAAATGTGGCAAGAACTATTGATTGTTTGATTTCTATCTCGAGTTGGCATATGGCTTCGAGTTGTAAGTGTTTTGGAAGACCTCTTATGTTGTTTATTTGTGGAGTGAAGCGGATCTTTCTGTTGTGTTATGAGTTTCGGGTGATGTCTTTTGGGCTGACCAATGCCCCATAGCGTTCATGTATTTAATTAACAGTGTATTCCAGTTGTATTTATACACCTTCGTTATTGTATTCATTGGTATCATCATGGCGTACTCATGTAGCCAGGAGGAGCATACTCTGCATTTGAGGAGGGTATTATAGAGATTTATGGAGGAGAATCTTTATGCAAAGTTCTCCAAGTGTGAACTTTTGGCTCAGTTCAGTAGCATTCTTGGGGCACGTGGTGTCCAGTGAGGGTATTTAGGTGGTTAGGCGAGTGTGTAGAGAGCTTCCAGAAGCTCAACATTGCTTTGATCACAACTCCAGTGTTAGTTCTGCCATCAGCTTCAGGTTCTTATGTCACATATCTTGATGCCTCGAGGATAAGCATTGGTTGTGTTTTAATGCAGAAGGGTATAGTGATTGCGTGATAGCTATGATTTTTGGAAGGGTATAGAGATGATATCAGCTTGAGGCTAAGCAGGCGGGGTTATCTCCCGGGGTGTCCTGAGGTTGTGTGATCCTTAGGTGGTTTTATAGAAAGTACTCCTTTACCAGTAAATGTTATATGTTATAAGTTGAGTTTAGATCGCTTGTGGAAGTTGGCACGGCTATTGCAATGGTGAATGCGAGATTGCAGATGATTTGAGATGTTAAATGGTTTGAGTTATATATGAGCTTATGAAAGATTTAGTTGAATCTCACTGTGATATTGCGGCGATGTAGCGTATGGGCATTGTGAGTTATTGATTTCTTTATCTATGGCTTTGAGCCAAGTGGGGGAGGCTGCTAATGATAAGTTAGTTGCACGATTATGCGAGGTATTGGGTTTAGTTCGAGGTATACTTGTGAATCAGTTATGACCTGCAGAGGTGGAGTCTGAGAAGACTCGAGTAATGGATATTTTTGGATACAAGTGGTAATGTACTCTATGGGTAGATGGGTTTTATTGAATGATTGAGTTGTAACTGTAAATGTTGTAGTGTGTGTGGATTAGGATTTTTTTTGGTTGCTTCGAAGTGTGGGTTACTTCCTAGTATGTTGGTCTGTAAATGGGGTCCGGCCATTTGATCTGTTTGATAAGTTTAATTGAGATTCGTGTAGAGTGATGACTCTCGAGAATGGTTCTGATGGATTCAAGGTTATACGTAACAATTGGGAATCTTCAAGGTGTGTATTTGGCTAGAACTGAGATTTATGTTGGAGGGTGTCAAGACTTATGGCGTTTCTACCTTATCATGGATTATACATATTAGTATCAGGAAAGTGAAGGTAATGGCTTTAGATTCACATGAAGTCTCTTCAAGGTAAGTATTTTGAATATGGTACTTTTGGGGATATTTAAGAGAGTATTCAGCAGCTTACGAGCCTTAGACAGTACGGTCTTATGCTTGGGTCTCGTGTGGTGAGTATAGGTTTATAATTGTGGTATTATGGAAAGAGGAAGTATCAATTCGAAGGTAAGTCAGAAGGAACTTGGATAAATATGACAGCTTTGTAGTAGGTCGGATCGGCATGGTAAGGGATATGATTAGTTCTTTGGGTGTTTATAAGGCAATGCATTTTGGTGATCTGCGTAGCTTGGTTGAGTTAGAAGGATTCAATCCTAACGGTTTGGTGTTGTACAAATGGGATTCGATTCGTTCCTGATGGTTTCTACCACGGTTAGAGATGTATATTTTCTACTGGCGTGAGGTGCAGGTGATGTATAGTGTTTTTGCTTCTAAATGGGATCAAATGAAAAGTTCTTGGCTAGTTAGGTACGTAGTTGCTTGTTCCTCGAAATGGATCATGAAGTTCTCATATTTATCATAGGATGGCATGGCATATGCGGTATGCTGTGTAGAATTGAGATTTGCATATGTGAGGTCACGGTTCAGTTCTAGAAGGAAGGTAAAAAATTCTTAGGCAACATTGGAAGTTACAGATGACTAGGTAGATGATATCACTATTGGGTGGATTGATGAGGGTATACATTTCAGAAAGGGAAATGTGTGGAGTTAAGGGTGCTTCATTGGTATTGCGACGCTCTCTTGTTGGATCGACTACTGATATTCAAGGTTGCTTGGTGACACGGAAAAATTATAGGGGTATCCCTCGTGGAATGATTGAGTATTAGGGATGTGTTATATATTCGAGCGGTGGAGTTGGGATCAAATATGGTGATTCATGCGCTTCATGGACTTCAAGACTGAGAGTTCTCATAAATAGATTATTTTGTGGTTCTGGAGTGTAAGGATGCAAGAAAAGCTAGTCAGATGTTAGTATATTCCATGATTCAGTCATTGTGAACTTTCGAAGAGTTATCTATTTGTTGCCGGTGACCAGAGTTGATTTAGGGTCAATTGGTAGGCCCACTATGGGTGTGTGTTCTACACAGGGTCGGATATGTTGACTCCGAACTGTTATTGTTGAGGGATGTACCACTCAAATTCCATTAAGTTTATTCATGTTCTGGAGTAATCTATGAGTTACCCTTCAGTGTTACGAGGAGTTGTGATTATTGGTTATATGCATATATGGTGCGGTTCTAATTGGGCTTTATAGCGGAATTTGAGTAAGGTAAGTAATTGGGTATTGCAGGATTGAGACGTATTGGTTATGTTGGTTTGTGTGGCATGGTATCGTCTGATTTCCCCGTGGTTATGGAAATGCACTTTGACTACTTGATGTCGAATTTCGCATGGTTGTTAATTTTGAGCAAGGTGGCTTGAAGTATTTCATGTGGACCAGCATTTGGATGGGATCATGCTTTGTAGCAGAGTTAAGTAGAGGTATGATCCTTGGTGTCGGATTCGTGTGTTTTTGTTTTACGATGTGTATCAGGCTCTTTGCATGGTGTTGTGATGGTACTTGTTGAGCTGGCAGGGATAGTCCCCTTGTGTGAATCTTTTATATAATTTGATTACATTGGGATGTTGCTATTGAGTGCACAAGTTGCACAAGTTATGGCTTTGAATTGTATTGATATGTCATGTCATCAGCGTGGTCGTGTTGGATGAGAAGGTGGCTTGAAGTATTTCATGTGGACCAGCGTTTGGATGGGATCATGCTTTGTAGCGGAGTTTAGTAGAGGTATGATCCTTGGTGTCGGATTCGTGTGTTTTGGTTTTACGATATGTATCAGGCTCTTAGCATGGTGTTGTGATGGTACTTGTTAAGCTGGCAGGGATAGTCCCCTCGTGTGAATCTTTTATATAATTTGATTACATTGGGATGTTGCTATTGAGTGCACGAGTTGCACAGGTTATGGCTTTGAATTGTATTGATGTGTCATGTCATCAGCGTGGTCGTGTTGGATGAGAAGAGTTCGTTGGACCTAGAATGAAAACTGTCATAATTGACAACATCATAGTTGGAAGGATAATATCGGAAGTCGGCTTAGAAATCTGCTATAATTCCTATCGGAGAAGGGATAGCTTCATGTCTGACTGATCGGACGAATGGTTACTAGTTTCTACGTGTTTCTTTCATCATCGGCAGTATATGAAAGTGTTAGAGCGAGGCATTGCTTGATAGGAGGTTATGTACCGGTATTGGGTTATTTTGAGCAGCTATTGTTATTAGGAGTTATCGCTATGAGTGTTTCAGTCATACGGTATATTATGTGATTACATCTTGGGTTACGGATATGGCTTGATACAACGTGTTCAGACTTATTCAGTTTATAGTTGTGAAATTTTGATCTTGTAAATTATTTCAGAAGTGGAAATTTGGTTCTAAGGTTTATGGGTCAGGTTGGATTTCAAAATTTCAACTATGTTTTGCTATTGGATCTATATAGGATAAGGTGATGTGGGATTACCCCCCGGGTATGTGCATGGCAGGTTAAACGGCAATTTTGTTGGGTTCTTTAGAAACTATGGGCACGTTCGAGGACGAACATATGTTTAAGATGGGGAGAATGTAACGAACCGATCAGTCGTACCGAGAGTTTAGCCTTGTTTCCTCTATTTCAGTTTTATTATGTGTTGTTCAGCACTTTTAAGTTATTTTGGGACAGTTGGCTCGGGTTAGGAGTGATTGTGGAGAAAAATGAGACACTTAGTCACTTATGTGGGTTTTATAGGTAAATGACCTTAGAATGTGGGTTTTATGGCTCGGATAGCTTCATTAGGTGATTTGAGAATTAGGAATGTGTTCGGAATGTTTTTTCGAGGTCTGGAGTATAATTAGGCTTGAATTAGCGAAATTGAGTTTTTGACAATTTCCGGTCGGTAGTGAAAAATTAGCTATCGGGGTCGGAATGGGATTCTGGAAGTAGGAACAGGTTCGTATTGTCATTTTGGATGTGTGCGCAAATTTTCAGGTCATTCGGATGAGGTTTGGTTAGTTTCGGCATCATTGGTGAATTTTGAAAAGTTGAAAAATCCTTAGGCTTGAATCATGGGTTAACTTGGTGTTTCGATGTTATTTTGGGTGTTCCGAGGGTACGACTAAGTTTGGGTGATGATTTATGACTTGTGGGCACCATTGGTTGAGGTCCCGAGGGCCTCGGGATGAGTTCTGATAGTTGACAGATGAGTTTTTGGCCTTAGAGTTTGTTAGTGTGAGTTGTTCTGTGATTTCCGCAGATGTGGAGGGGTGGCCGCAGATGCAGTCACCGCAGGTGCGAGTTGGGCATCGTAGGTGCAAAAATGGTTGATCTGGAGAAGGACCGCAAATGCGGAAAATTGGCCTCACCTGCGAAGTCGCATGTGCGGTAGGTGGAACGCATGTGCGGAAAATGGGCTTTAAGTGAAACAGCACAGGTGCGCACCTGGGATCGCAGGTGTGATAAAAAGGCCACAGGTGCGGTCATCGCTGGGCAGAACCTATAAATAGAAGCCTTAGCAAATTTTTGGCTATTCTTCCACCATTTGTGTTCGGGTTTGTAGCTTTTTAAGAGGAAATTGAAGAGGGATTCATGGGATAACACCTTGAGGTAATGATTTTGAACTCGATACTCGGTTATATGATGCTTTCTACCTGATTAGACATGAAATTATGAAGATTTAGGGTTAAAATTGGGGGATTAGGGCTTGAAGTTCTAGACTTTGATTTGAGGGGCCATTTGTTGTCAGATTTTGATTAATTTGGTATGTATGAACTCGTGAGACTGTGAGGATTCCAGTTTTGCAATTTTTATCAAATTCCGAGACGTGGGCCCGGGGTCGGGTTTGGCCAATTTCGGGATTGTTGGTATAATTCGATAATTTTCGAGTGGGCTTTGTTCCTTTAACGTAAATTGATGATATTAATCTGGTTTTGGTTAGATTCAGAGCAATTAGAGGCAAACGCATCGCGGATTAGGATTTTTGCCGTTTTGAGGTAAGTAACGATTGTAAATCTAGACCTGAGGGTATGAAACCACGGTATTTCATATTGTTTTTGTAAATGAGGTGATGCACATGCTAGGTGACGAGCGTGTGGGCGTGCACCGATAGGGATTGTGACTTGGTCTGTCCTGTAGCAACTATTAATGTCACGACCCAACTTTCCCTCTGTTGGGTATCGTGACGGCACCTAGTCCCTATGACTAGGTAAGCCTAAAACTTGCGGAGAAATAAAAGAAATATAATAATTGAAATAGAAAAGAAGAAGAAGACACATAATTCAGCCGCTCGGCATATATAATTTAACTTCCCAAAACCCGGAATGTCACGACAGTCACAAGCTCTGTACTAAATATAGCTTTATACAAAGAAGTAGTAGAAATACATAAGTCATCTATGCCTATACTAGAGTAGAAGGGGACTCGTGGGATTCTGCGGAAATGGCAGAATTACCCCGCGGCCTCCGTGCAGCTGCTAAAGCGACTCCTAGCCACGAAACTGGGAGCTGGTACCTGGATTTGCACATGGAAAAATATGCGCAGGAAAGGGCATGAGTACTCCCCAATTGGTACCCAGTAAGTTCAAAGCCTAACCCCAGTCAAGTAGTGACGAGGTCAGGTTAAGGCTCTACTAGATTTTTGTAGCAAAACAAATTGAATAGAGAGAGATAATAAGCTAAGGTAAAATAGTAGAAACAGTAAGCTGAAAGTAAATAGTGAAAGGGAGACCTCGGCTCAACAAAACATATCTCACAGTCGCAGATATGCAATGCAGTCCAAGGGGAAAGCTCTCGGAATCTAGTACGTAGTCCCAATTTAAATATGCGATGCATTACAGGGGGAAAGCTCCCGGAATCTCGTCTGTAGTCCCAATTTAAATATGCGATGCATTACAGGGGGAAAGCTCCCGGAATCTCGTCTGTAGTCCCAATTTAAATATGCAATGCAGTACAGGGGAAAAACTCCCAAAAACTCGTCCGTAGTTCCAATTTAAATATGCAATGCAAATGAATACCGAATGCAGACTATTAAAATAGTTCTGGAAGAATCACAGGCAAATACGGATAAAACTACCTAAACATGGTGCAAATAGTAACAATTAGGGGAAACTCAAGTAAAACAGGTAGGCATGCTTATTCCTAAGCTAAACTGCACAGTTAGTACATGAAACAATGTAATAGGGATAAAATGTTTTATGTCATGAAAGGACAAGTGGAGTTTTAGCAACAATAGCCTGTGTACGCACTCGTCACCTCACGTACACGGCGCCTATATAATAAAAAGTGAATCAAAACAACCTAAGGGGAAGTCCCCAACACAGAGTTAGGCAAGCCACTTACCTCGACTGCGCTAATCAACTCAAAACCATGCTCTTGCCACGAGTATCCGACTCCGAATGGCCCAAATCTATTCAATTCGATTGCATAATGTAAATATCACTTTTAAGGAATCAAAATAACTAATAAGTTCGAAGCTAATACGCGAAATTAGGAAATTTGCCCAGAAAGTCCCTCGGGCCCACGTCTCGGAATCGGGTAAAAATTATAAATTCCGAACACCCATTCGCTCACGAGTCTAACCATATAAGAATTACTCAAATCGGATATCAAAATCTAATCAAATCCAAAGAATTAGTCCTAGGAACTTTATCCCATTTTTCCCAATCTTTCCACCATAATTTCAAATTTAAAGAATGGATTAAGGAGTGTAATCATGGAAATTATCCTAAACCGAGTAGGAATTACTTACCTAGATTTCCCAGGTGAAAATCCTCCAAAAAATTGCACTTTCCCGAGCTCCCAACTTCAAAATATGAAAAATAGTTCAAACCCTCGTTTTGGGTCTTTTCATAAATGCCCAGGTCTTTCTTCACTGCAATTGCGGACATCTAGTCGCGATCGCGAAGAACAACACACACGCGCCCGTCAGATACACTTCGCGAACGCGAGAATGGGTTCGCGATCGCGGTTCTCAATTACCTTAACCCTATGCGATCGTGGTTCGTTTCACGCGACCGCGTAGAGGAACACTCAAAACTCTGCCGCCTAATCTATTCTATGCGAACGCAACACAGCTTCTGCAAATGCAGTGGTCAAGGCTGCCCACTCTATGCGATCACATTCCGTTTCTCGCAATCGTGATTCACAAAAATACGCTTGGCCTCATTTACTCTACGCGATCGCGGCTTTACTCACGCGATCGCGATGAACAAATACCTGCTGCTATAAAACCAGAAAACCAGCAAAATACCTAAGGCCACAAATGCCCGTTTGAGCATCCGAAACACACCCGAGGACCCGGGACCTCAACCAAACTTACCAACCAATCCTAATACCTCATTCAAACTTAGTCGGGCCTTCAAAACACATCCCGTATCATCAAAATCACCAATTATGCATGGATTCAAGCCTAATAACTTATGAAATTTCCAAAATTCACAACCGATGCCGAAACACGTCAAAACTAGTCCGAATGACCTCACATTTTACGCACATGTCATAAATGACACTACAGACATACATCCTTTCTCGGAATTCCATTCCGAGCCTGATATCAAAATTTCACCTATCGGCCGAAATCGCCAAAATTCTAACTTTCGCCAATTCAAACCTAAATCTACTACAGACCTCGAAAACACATTCTGAACACGCTCCTAACTCCGAAATTACCCAACGGAGTCGACGAAACTCCATTCCGGATCCTTCTTCACACAGTTCCCACTATGGCTCGATTTCTAAAGCTTAAATTCACATTTAAGGACTATGTGTCCAAAAACTCTCCGAATTTCACCACTCAACGTTCCGACAAGTCCCAAAAGCAGAAATAGACATGGGAAAAGCAGTTATTAGGGGATCGGGGCGCTAATTCTCAAAATGACCGACCGGGTCGTTACATTCTCCCCCTCTTAAGAAAATCGTTCGTCCTCGAAAGAATATAGAGACATACCTGAAGCTGTGAAAAGATGAGGGTACTGACTGCGCATATCCTGCTCGGTTTCCCAAGTCGCCTCCTCGACCGCCTGACCCCTCCACTGAACCTTTACTGATGCAATATTTTTTAACCTGAGCTTTCTGCCCTGTCTATCCAATATAACTACTAGCTACTCAACATATGATAGATTCTTGTCCAACTGGACTGAACTGAAATCCAAAACATGAGTCGGGTCACCGTGATACTTCCGGAGTATAGAGACGTGGAATACTAGATGAACTCCTGCTAAGTTAGGAGGAAAAGCAAGCTAATAAGCAACCTCCCCAACACACCGCAACACCTAAAAAGGGCCAATAAATCTCGGACTCAACTTACCCTTCTTCCCGAACCTCTTGACGCGCTTCATAGGCGATACCCGAAGAAAAACCCGATCACCAGCCATAAATGACAAGTCAAGAACCTTCTGTTCCGCATAACTCTTCTTTCTGGACTGAGCTGTGCGAAGCCTCTGATGAATCACCTTCACCTTGTTCAGGGCATCCTGGACCAAATCTGTAACTAACACTCGGGCCTCGCCCGACTCAAACCATCCCACTAGAGACCTGCACCGTCTACCATACAAAGCTTCATATGGTGCAATCTGAATGCTGGACTGGTAACTATTATTATAAGCAAACTCTGCAAGTGCCAAGTATCAGTCCCAGGAACCCCCGAAATCCATCACACAGGCATGGAGCATATCCTCAAGAATCTGAATCGTGCGCTCGGACTGCCCGTCCGTCTGAGGGTGAAAGGTTGTACTCAACTCCATTCTGGTTCCTAACTATTGTTGAACTGCTCTCCAGAACCGTGAAGTGAACTTTGTACCTCTGTCTGAAATGATAGATACTGGAATGCCGTGGAGGTGAACAATCTCCCTGATATAAATCTCAGCCAACATCTCGGAGGAATATGTATCAACACTGTAATGAAATGGGCTGATTTCGTCAGCTGATCCACGATCACCCAAATAGCATCGAACTTCCTCAAAGTACAAGGGAGTCCAACCACAAAGTCCATGGTGATCCACTCCAACTTCCACTGTGGAAACTCAATCTGCTGAAGTAATCCTCCCGGTCTCTGATGCTCACATTTGACCTGCTAATAGTTCAGACACTTGGCTACAAACTCCACTATATCCCTTTTCATCCTTCGCCACCAATAGTGATGTCTCAGATCTTGGTACATCTTCGCGGCACCCGGGTGGATGGAATACCGCGAGCTTTGGGCCTCATCAAGAATCAACTCCCGAAGCCCACCTACAATGGGCACACAGATACGACCATACATCCTCATCATGCTGTCATCACCAATAGTCACATCCATGGTATCACCCCGCCGAACTCTATCCTGAAGAGCCAGAGGGTTGGGATCATCATACTGGCGCTCTCTGATACGGTCATAAAGGGAAGATCGAGAAACCACACAAGCAAATACCCGTCAAGGCTTAGAAAGATTCAACCTCACGAACTGACTGGCTAAGGACTGAACATCTAAGGCTAAGGGCCTCTCAGCTGCATGAAGATATGCCAAACTCCCCAAACTCTTTGCCCGGCGACTCAAGGCGTCGTCCACCACATTGGCCTTCCCCGGGTGGTATAATATAGTGATTTCATAATCCTTGAGTAACTCCAACCACCTACGCTGACAAAAATTGAGGTCTTTCTGCTTGAATATGTGTTGTAGACTCCGGTGATCCGTGAAAATCTCACGGGGAACACCGTATAAATAATGACGCCATATCTTCAGGGCGTGAACAATCACTGCCAACTCAGAATCATGAACTGGATAGTTCTTCTCATGCACCTTCAATTGTCTAGACGTGTAGGCAATCACCCTACCGTCCTGCATCAACACCGCCCCAAGGAAAATCCTCGAAGCATCACAATAGACTATATAGGATCCTGAACCCGTAGGAAATACCAACACTAGAGTTGTAGTCAGGGCTGTCTTGAGCTTCTGAAAGCTCTCTCGCACCCCAGACCACCTGAACGGTGCACCTTTCTGGGTCAGTCTAGTCATAGGCACTGCAATGGATGAAAATCCCTTTACAAAATAGTGATAGTATCAAGCCAAACCAAGGAAACTGCGGATCTCAGTAGCTGAAGACGGCCTAGGCCAACTCCGCACCACCTCCACCTTCTTCGGATCTACCTTGATCCCATCACAATACACCATATGGCCCAAGAATACCACAGAATCAAACAAAAATTCACACTTAGAGAATTTGGCATACAATTTCTTCTCCCTCAACGTCTGAAGCACAGTCCTCAAATGCTGCTCATGGTCCTCCTAAGACCGAGAATATACCAAGATGTCATCAATGAACATGATGACAAAGGAATCAAGATAAGGCTGAAATACGTTGTGCATCAGGTGCATAAAGGCTGCTGGATTGGTCAGCCAAAATGACATAACAAGGAACTCATAGTGGCCATATCTGGTCCTGAAGGTAGTCTTTGGGATGTCCGCCTCCTGAATCTTCAACGTGTGATAGCCCAAACGTAGGTCAACCTTGGAGAACACCCTAGCAACATGTAACTGGTCAAATAAGTCATCAATGCGAGGCAATAGGTACCCGTTCTTCACTGTAACCTTATTCAGTTGCCGGTAATCAATATAAATACGCATCGAACCATTCTTTTTCTTCATAAATAATACCGGAGCACCCTAAGGTGAAACATTGGGCCTGATGAAACCCTTATCAAGCAACTCCTGCAACTGCTCCTTCAATTCCTTCAACTTAGGAGGAGCCATACGATAGGGAGGAATGGAAATGGGCTAAGTGCCTAGCAACAAATCAATTCCAAAATCAATATCTCTGTCAGACGGCATACCCGGAAGATCATCTGGAAAAACATCGAGGTAGTCCCGCACAACCGAAACTGACTCCACTGAAGGGGTATAAATACTAACATATCTCACATAGGCTAGATACGCATCACACCCCTTCTCTACCATCCGTTGAGCCTTAAGAAAGGAAATGACTCGGCGGGGAGTATACTCTAAGGAACCTCTCCACTCTAACCTCGGTAAACCTGGCATGGCCAACGTAATGATCTTGGCGTGATAATCAAGAATAGCATAATGGGGAGACAACTAGTCCATGCCCAAGATAACATCGAAGTCTACCATACTGAGAAATATTAAATCAGTCGTGGTCTCAAAACCACTAATAACAATCAAGCACGACCGATATACATGGTCCACAACAAGAGAATCTCCCACGGGAGAAGAAGCATAAATGGGGGAAATCAAAGAATCCTGAGATACCCCTAGATGTAAAGCAAAATAAGAAGACACATATGAATACGTAGAGCCTGGATCAAATAATATTGATGCATCCCTATGACAAACATGGACAATACCTGTGATGACTAAATCTGAGGCTACGTCCTCGAAACGGGCTGGAAAGGCATATTACCTGGCCTGGCCTCCCCCTCTAGGGCGACCTCGACCTCCCCGACCTCCACCTCGAGCTCCCTGAGAATGTGGGGTAGCAGCTGGGGCTGGAAGAATAGCTAGAGGACCTGGTGGAATACGTTGGACCTGATAAGTCTGAGGTGGTGCACCCCTCTTAACTCTGGGGCAATCTCTGATCATGTGGCGAGGGTCACCACACTCAAAACAACCCCTCGGAGGACGTGGCGGACGATGCTGACTCTGAACTGGCCTGCTGGACTGGCCGGTGATAGCACCTCGAGCAGGAGGCACACTAGATACTGGTGGTACATAATACGGCTCCTGAGGTCTAGGAAGAGCTGGAATACCACTGGCTGCTGGAAGAGTTGAATGAACGGGGCAACTCACAAAACCCCTGTCGTAGCGTGTTGCTGGTGCACGAACTCCCAAAAAATGACCAGTCTCTCGAGACCTCTTGGCCTCTCTCTTGTCCCTGTCCCGGGATAACATACTCTCAATCCTCTGGGCAATACTCACGGCCTATTGGTAAGGGATATTTTTCTCCAACTCCCTGGCCATACTGGCCCGAATATTAGGGTGAAGCCCCTCAATGAAGCGTTGAACCCTCTCTATGATAGTGGGAACCAAGGCTGGTGCATGACGAGCCAAGTCACTGAAACGGACTTCATACTCTGACACAGTCATGGCACCCTGGTGTAACTGCTCAAACTTCGTACGCCAAGCATCCCTGAGGCTCTATGGGACAAACTCAAGCAAAAACATCTCGGAGAACTGATCCCAAGTAAGTGAAGCTGCCTCCTCTGGACTACTAAACCCGTTGGCACGCCACCACTGATAAGCCGCTCCCCTCGGCTGAAAAGCGGTGAAAGAAACCCCACTCATCTCCACAATACCCATAGTGCGGAGGATGCGATGATACTCCTCAAGAAATCCCAGAGCGTCATTTGTAGCTAGTCCGTTGAAAATAGGTGAGTGGTACTTCTTGTAACTGTCAAGTCTGAGCTGCTCTGCCTCAGAAATAACTACCCTGGTATGATGCTGAGCTGGAGCCGCTGGGGGCATAGAAATATACTCTAGAACCTGCACAATATGAACTCTCTGCTCAGGAGTACGGGCTGCGGGAGTCTGTGTACCTCCCCCGGCCTGAGATGTTGCTGGAGCTATCGGGAGTAGTCCCTCCTGAGTCAGAGTATTGAAAGCGCTCAGGAACTTAGCTAAAGTCTACTGGAGGGCTAGAGTAATAATAGGGACCTCTTGTTCCCCTCCAATTACAGCTACTGGGGGCTCCTCCGTCTCTTCCCTCGCTGGTGCTCGGGCTACACCGCGTGCTCGTCCTCTACCCCGGCCCCTGCCTCTAGTGGCTCTAGATGGGGGCTCGGGTGACTCGTCATCAGTAGAGCCGATACGGGTCGGCACCATCTGTGAGCAAGAGTAGAATAGAATTTTAGAATTTTGATGACAGTAACTAGAACGACAAGGTCTATAGAATATGATTGTTCTTAACAGTTACATAGCCTCTCCAAGATAGATACGGACGTCTCCGCACCGATCTGCGAGACTCTAATAAACCGGCTTGTGACTGGTGACTCCTATGAACCTAGACGCTCTGATACCAACTTGTCATGACCCAAATTTCCCTCTGTTGGGCATCGTGACGGCACCTAGTCCCTACGACTAGGTAAGCCTAAAACTTGCGGAGAAATAAAAGCAATATAATAATTGAAATAGAAAAGAAAAAGAAGACACATAATTCAGCTGCTCGGCATATACAATTTCACTTCCCAAAACGCGGAATGTCACGACAGTCACAAACTCAATACTAAATATAGCTCTATACAAAGAAGTAGCAGAAATACATAAGTCATCTATGCATATACTAGAGTAGAAGGGGACTCGTGGGATTCTGCAAACGCAACAAAATTACATCGCGGTTTCCTGGCAGCTGCTAAAGCGACTCCTAGCCACGAAACTAGGAGCTAGTACCTGGACCTGCACATGGAAAAACATGCGCATGAAAGGGCATGAGTACTCCACAGTTGGTACCCAGTAAGTGCCAAGCCTAACCCCAGTCAAGTAGTGACGAGGTCAGGTTAAGGCTCTACTGCATTTTTATAGGAATACAGTCTAAAAATTGAACAGAGAGAGATAATAAGATAAGGTCAAACAGTAGAAACAGTACGCTAAAAGTAAATAGTAAAAGGGAGCCCTCGGCTCAGCACAACGTATCTCACAATAGCAGATATGCAATGCAGTACAGGGGGAAAACTCCCGGAATCTAGTCTGTAGTCCGAATTTAAATATGCGATGCAGTACAGGGAGAAAGCTCCCGGAGTCTTGTCTGTAGTCCCAATTTGAATATGCAATGCAGTACAGTGGTAAAGCTCCCAGAATGTCGTCCGTAGTCCCAATTTAAATATGCAATGCAAATATATACTGGATACATTTATTTAAACAGTTCGGGAAGAATCACATGCAAATACAGATAATACTACCTAAACATTGTGCAAATTGTAACAATTAGGGGAAACTCAAGTAAAACAGGTAGGCATGCTTAATCCTAAGCTAAACTGCATAGTTAGTATATGAAACAATGAAATAGGGATAAAATGATTTATGTCATGAAAGGAGACGTGGAGTTTTAGCAAAAATAGCCCGTGTACGCACTCGTCACCTCACGTACACAGAGTTATATAACAAAAACGGTATCAAAACAACCTAAGGGGAAGTCCCCAACACAAAGTTAGGCAAGCCACTAACCTCGACTGCGCTAATCAACTCAAAACCACGCTCTTGCCATGAGTATCCGACTTCGAATGGCCCAAATCTATTCAATTTGATTGCATAATGTAAATATCACTTTAAGGAATCAAAATAACTAATAAGTTTGAAGCTAATACGCGAAATTAGGAAATTTTCCCAAAAGGTCCCTCAGACCCACGTCTCGGAATCGGGTAAAAATTATAAATTCCGAACACCCATTCTCTCACGAGTCTAACCATATAAGAATTACTCAAATCGGATATCAAAATCCAAGAATTCGGCCTAGGAACTTTATCCCATTTTTCCCAATCTTTCCACCATAATTTCGAATTTAAAGGATGGGTTAAGGAGTGTAATCATAGAAATTAGCCTAAACCGAGTAGGAACTACTTACCTAGATTTCCCAGGTGAAAATCTCCCTAAAAATCGCACTTTCCCGAGCTCCCAACTTCAAAATATGAAATATAGTTCAAACCCTCGTTTTGGGTCATTTTAGATTCTGCCCAGGCCTTTCTTCACTGCGATCGCGGACATCCAGTCGCGATCGCGAAGAACAACACACACGCGCCCCTCAGATACACTTCACGAACGCGAGAATGGGTTCGCGATCGCGGTTCTCAATTACCTCAACCCTACTCGATCGCGTTTGTCTTCACGCGACCGCATATAGGAACACTCAAAACTCTGCCGCCTAATCTATACTATGTGAAGGCAACACAGTTCCTGCGAATGCAGTGGTCAAAGTTGCCCACTCTACGCGATCACATTCAATTTCTCGTGATCGTGTATCACAAAAATACGCCTGGCCTCAATTATTCTGCGATCCCGGACTTACTCACGCGATCGCGATGAACAAATACATGCTGTTGTAAAACCATATAACCAACAAAATATCTAAGGCCAAAATGCCCGTTTGAGCAACTGAAACACACCCGAGGCCCTCGGGCCCTCAACCAAACTTACCAACCAATCCTAATACCTCATTCAAACTTAGTCAGGCCTTCAAAACACATCCAGTAACATCAAAATCACCAATTATGCATGGATTCAAGCCTAAGAACTTATGAAATTTCCAAAATTCACAACTGATGCTGAAACACATCAAAACTAGTCCGAATGACCTCAAATTTTACGCACATGTCATAAATGACACTATGGACCTACAACCACTCTCGAAATTCCATTCCGAGCGCGATATCAAAATTTCACCTATCGCGCGAAATCGCCGAAATTCTAACTTTCACCAATTCAAACCTAAATCTACTACAGACCTCGAAAACACATTTCGAACATGGTCCTAACCCCGAAATCACCCAACAGAGATAACAGAGTTGATGGAATTCCATTCCAAATCCGTCTTCACACATTTCCCACTACGACCCGACTTCTAAAGCTTAACTTCACATTTAAGGACTATGTGTAAAAAAACTCTCCGAATTTCACCACTCAACGTTCAGAGAAGTCCCAAAAGCAGAAATAGACATGGGAAAAGCAATTATAAGGGGATCGGGGCGCTAATTCTCAAAACGACCGTCCAGGTCGTTACAATTAAACTGCGTATTTGATTTGAAATTATATGATATCCCGTATTTTAAAGATTTATACTATATTTTGGGTTCTACGCCATGTTTAGGGCCTTGTGCCGACCTATTTGGATCCTCAGGGGTATTTTACTACCATTCTCACACTGTTTTGATAGAAAATATAATCTCGGTCATGATTTATACATGTTCACTATTTATTCATGTTTATCACTTTGCTTTTAATTAATGAAAGATATTTTGGGTTGCTTCCCCGTGATTTGTGATGAGTTGCCCGAGTGGCTTGTGCAGATTATGACTGAGTGAAGTCGAGAGCCGGATTATGAGGATAGTGATGGATCGTGTTGCACGCCGCAACATTTTATATAGATATATATATGAATCGGGTTGCACGCCGTAGCGAGATATATATGGATCAGGCTGCACGCCGCATCGATATAGCGCTTGGGCTATGGGAGCCCCTCCGGAGTCTTTACACCCCCAGTAAGCGCAGTCGACTATTATGGATTAGGCTACACGCCACAGCGGTTACTATAATGGATCGGGCTGCACGTCACAGCGATTACTATTATGTATCGGGCTATACGCCGCATCGATTATTATATGGATCGGGCTGTGCGCCGCATCGGTTGTTAAATGGTACATGTTGAGTGAGAGTGCTGGGTGTGAGCATTGACTTATGAGAGCAGAGTCACGAGTGACTGAGAGGCTTGCGCGAGAGGATTTATTTGTGAATGAAACTATGCCCGAGGGGCTGATATTTTTATGAAACTTCTGTTTTCACTCTTCTTTACACTGAGCCTCTAATGAAATGTTCAACAAATTTTTTATACCAGATTTTAAATGGAAAACTGGAGATTTTATGAAAAATAGTCGACTGTGCCCACTGGGGGTGTACAGACTCCGGAGGGGCTCCTACAGCCCAAGCACTAGGTTGATGCATCGTGCAGCCCGATCCAATATACATATGTGGCGGCGCACAGCCCCATCCAAATAATATCTGCTGCGGCGTGCAGCCCGATCCATAACTATCCTCACAATCTCGGCTCTCGGCGTTACTCAGTCATCCTCTCAAGCCACTCGGGAAACTCATGTCAACATCAGGGGACTCAGCCCAAAATACCTCACAGTACTCTGAATAGTGTAATAACAGTGAAAATAGCAACAAGTAGTAAGCATGACTGAGTTCACAAATTATTTACTAACATAGTGGTAAGAATAGTGTAAAAATACCCCTGAGGGTCTAAACAGATCGGGACAAGGCCCCAAAGATGGCGTACAGCCCATAAATAAGTATAAGTCTCTAAAATACAGGTTATTTCATGATTTCAAATCAATTATACGGCTTAATAGTCGCTACAGGATGGACCAAATCACAATCCCTATCAGTGCACGCCCACACGCACGCCACCTAGCATGTGCGTCACCTCATTTATCAAAACAATGTAAAATACCGGGGTTTAATACCCTCAGGTCTAGAGTTACAATCGTTACTTACCTCAAAACAATCCAAAAACTATTATGCGATGCTCTTGCCCCTCGAATCGGCTTCAAAATGCTCCGAGTCTATCAAAATCAGATTAATAATATCAAAATATGCTAAGAAGACGAATACCAATCGAAAAATCTCAAAATTAGGCACAATCCCCGAAATTGGCAAAACCTGGCCCCCGGGCCCACATCTCTGAATTGGATAAAAATCGCAAAACTAGAATCCACGTTCCCTCATGAGTCTACCCATATCAAATTTACAAAAATCCGACCTCAATTGCCCATTCAACTAATCAAAAGAAATTCCCAAATTTTCCTCCCATTCTTACCCAATTTCCACTCTAATTTCTCAAATTAAAGGATAAAAATCAATACTAAATCATGGAATTAGACCAAATGTGATTGAAGAACACTTACCTCCAGAATCCCACTGAAAATTCCTTCAATGTCCACCTTCTCCTGAGCTCTCTAATAAGTTTTTGATTTATGGCCTAAAACCCACGTTTTTTAACTTAAACTTTCTGCCCAGTCTTTTCTTCATCGCGAACGCATCACATTGACCGCGTTCGCATAAAGCAATCCCAGCTGGCCCCTAATTTCTTCTACGCGAACGCGGAAACTAGCCCGCGAACGCACAGCACAACCAGCCCCAAACCTACGTGAACGCACCCCAGGCCCCGCGAACGCATAGACCAATGGGCCTGGGGGTCCTCAGCTGCCTTTACTCTACGGGAACGCATAGCTTCCCCCCCGTTCACGATGAACAACCTTCCCAACACTCCGCGTTCTCACCCCCAAGCCGCGATCGAATTGAACAATTTCCCCCAGCACCCAATCCCCCTATGCGACCGCGAGGCCACCTCCGCGAACGCATAGGTAAATCCCTGTTGCACAAACACCAGCAAAACAGTTATTTCTAAAGGCCAAAATTCATTCCGTCTCGAAACTCGCCCGAGGCCCTCAGGACCTCAACCAAACATACCAACACACCCCATATCATCATTGAAACTTAGTCGAGCCTTCGAAACATCAAAGACAACGCAAAAACACCAAAATCAAATCAAATTCAAGCCTATGAACTTTGAAATTTCTAAATTTCACCAAGGATGACGAAACCATCAAAAATACATCTGATTGACCTGAAATTTTGCACACATATCCAAAATGATATTACGAACCTGTTCCAACCTCCGGAATTCCATTCCGACCCCAATAGCCTATTTTCCACTACCGACCTGAAATTGCCAAAAACTAATTTTCTTTAATTTAAGCCTAATTCTACACCGGACATCAAAACCACATTCTGAACACACTCCTAAGTCCCAAATCACCTAACCAACCTATCTGAGTCACAAAATCCGCATTCAGAGGTTGTTTAGCTATAAGTCAACTCCCAGTTGACTTTTCCAACTATAAGGCTACTTTAAGAGACTAAGTGTCCCAATCCTCACTACAACCACTCTGAACCCGAACCACCTGCAATTTCAACGAAACGACCGGTCGGGTCGTTACATTCTTCTCATATTAAACAAATGTTCATCCTTGAACGAGTCTAGAAACATACCTGGAGTCTCAAACAAGTGAGGTTATCTGCTCTGGATCTCCCGTTCGGTCTCCCAGGTGGCCTCCTCCACTTGCTTCCCTCTCCACTGTACCTTCACTGTAGCTATATCCTTAGACCTCAACTTCCTGACCTGACGACCCAAAATAGCCACTGGCTTTACCTCATATGACATATCACCCTCAAGTTGCACTGTGTTGAAGTCTAAAACATGAGCCGGATCATCAACATACTTTCGGAGCATCGAGACATGAAATACTGGATGAACACTCGATAAGTTGAGGGGCAAAGAAAGTCTATAAGCCACCTCCCCAATATTCTGAAGCACCTCAAAAAGCCCAATGAACCGGGGACTCAGTTTTCTCCTCTTCCCGAACCTCATAACACCCTTCATGGGTGACACATTCAGCGGTGCCTTCTCTCCCTCCATGAAGGACACATCCCAAACCTTTCAGTCCGCATAGCTCTTCTGCCAAGACTACACCGTGCAAAGACGCTCCTGAATCAACTTCACCTTATCCAACACATCCTGAACCAAGTCTGTGCCTAGTAGCCTAGCCTCGCCCAGCTCAAACCAACCAACCGGAGATCTAGAACTCCTACCATATAAAGCCTCGTACAGAGCCATCTGAATACTAGACTGGTAACTATTATTATAAGCAAACTCTGTGAGTGGCAGAAACTAGTCCCATGAACCCCCAAAATTAATGACACAAGCACGCAACATGTCCCCCAAAATCTGAATAGTACGCTCTGAATGCCCGTCGGTCTGAGGGTGAAACTATGTGCTCAACCCAACCTGAGTACCCAACTCCCTCTACATGGCTCTCCAAAACTGAGATGTGAACTGAGTACCTTTGTCGTAAATGATGGAAACTGGAACCCCATGCAACCGGACAATCTCCATGATATAAATCTCCGCTAAGCGCTCTGAAGAATAAGTAGTACCAACAGGAATGAAGTGCGTGGACTTGGTCAGCCGATCCACAATAACCCATATAGCATCAAATCTCCTCGAAATTCGTGGGAGCCCAACTACAAAGTCTGGTGATCCGCTCCCACTTCCACTCCGGAATATCTAACCTCTGAAGCAATCCACCAGGCCTCTGGTGCTCATACTTGAGCTGCTGGCAGTTGAGACAGCGAGCTACAAACTCAACAATATCTGTCTTCATCCGCCTCCACCAATAATGATGTCTCAGATCTTGATACATCTTCGCGGCACCCGGATGGATGGAATATCGCAAGCTATGAGCCTCTGCTAAAATCAACTCACGAAGCCCATCCACATTGGGCACACAAATCCGACCCTGCATCTTCATGACCCCGTCATCACCAATAGTCACATATGTGGCATCACCTCGACGGACCCTGTCCTAAAGAGCTAGCAAGTGTCGGTCATCATACTGGCGTGCTCTAATATGATCATAAAGAGAAGATCTGGAAGCTACACAAGCTAATACCCACGGGGGCTCTGACAAATCCAATCTCACCAACTGACCTGCTAAGGCCTGAACATCAAGTGCTAAAGGACGCTCTGCTGCTGGAAGGTAGGCTAGAATCCAAACTCTCTGCTCTGCGACTCAGGGCATCGGCCACTACATTGGCCTTCCCCGGATGATATAGAATAGTGAGGTCATAATTCTTGAGAAGCTCCAACCATCTCCTCTAACGCAAATTCAAGTCCTTCTACTTAGGCAAATACTGCAAACTACGATGATCAGTGAAAATCTCACAATGCACTCCATACAAATAATGACGCTAAATCTTCAAGGCGTGGACAATGGCTGCTAGCTCAACATCATGCGCTGGATACTTCTTCTCATGCACCTTCAATTGTCTAGATGCGTAGGCAATCACCCTGTCGTCCTACATCAATACCTCTCCAAGCCCAACCCTCGAGGCATCACTGTAGACTGTATAAGAACCTGAACTCGTAGGCAAAACCAACACCGGAGCTGTAGTCAAAGCCGACTTGAGCTTCTGAAATCTCTCCTCACACTCCTCAATCCACCTGAACTGAGCACCCTTCTGGGTCAGTCTGGTCATGGGTGCTGCAACAGATGAAAATCCCTCTATGAAAGGACGATAATACCCTGCCAAACCAAGGAAACTACGAATCTCGGTAGCTGATGACGGTCTAGGAGAACTCTGTACCGCCTCCACCTTCTTCAGATCTACCTTGATCCCATCACAAGACACTACATGGCCCAAAAATGCAACTGAATCAAGCCATAATTCACACTTAGAAAATTTCGCATACAACGTCTTCTCCCTCAGAGTCTGAAGCACAACTCTCAAATGTTGCTCATGATCCTCCTGAGATCGGGAGTACACCGAGTTGTCGTCAATAAACAAGATGATGAAAGAGTCAAGATAAGGCCGGAAAACACTGTGCATCAAGTGCATAAAGGCTGCTGGGGCATTAGTCAGCCCAAATGACATAACAAGAAACTCATAATGACCATATCTGGTCCTGAAAGCAGTCTTCGGGATGTCAGAGTCCTGAATCTTCAACTGATGATACTCGGATCTCAAGTCAATCTTAGAAAACACTCTAGCTCCATGTAGATGGTCAAACAAATCATCAATACGAGGCGAAGGATATCGGTTCTTCACCGTAACCTTGTTCAGCTGCCGATAATCAATACACATGCGCGTAGAACCATCCTTCTTCTTCACAAACAACACATGTGCACCCCAAGGTGACACACTAGGCCGAACGAACCCCTTATCTAGGAGTTCTTGAAGCTCCTCCTTCAACTCCGTTGGTGCCATACGATAAGGTGGAGTATAAATAGGCTGAGTGCCTGGCACCAGATCAATACCAAAATCGATATCCCTGTCAGGTGGCATGCCTGGCGGGTCTCCGGGGAACACATCCTGGAAATCACGAACCACAAGAAAAGAATCAACAGTAGGAGTCTCACCACTAATATCCCTCACAAATGCCAGATAAGATAAACATCCATTCTCAACCATACGCTGAGCCTCCAGGTAAGAAATCACCTTGCTAGGCACATACTCAGTAGAACCTCTCAACTCAACCCTCGGATCTCAAGGTATAGCCAAAGTCACGGTCTTAGTGTGACAATCAAGAATAGCCTGACATGGAGATAGCAAATCCATGCCCAGTATCACATCAAACTCAAACATGCTGAGTAACAGTAGGTCCACACGGGTCTCCAGAACCCCATTAGATATCACACACGATCGATACACATGGTCTACAACAATAGTATCACCCACGGGATCGACACATGAACAGACGTAACTAAAGACTCACAGGGCATATCCAAGAAATGTGCAAAATAAGACGAGAAGTATAAATATGTAGAACTAGGGTCAAATAGGGCTAAAGCATCTCGGTGACAGACTGATATAATACCAGTGATCACTGTGTCGGAGTCCATAGCATCCGGCCTGGATGAAAGTGCATAGATACGAGCCTGACCCCACCTGCTCGACCTCCCTGTCTAGGGCGGCCTCTAGCTGACTGAATTCCACCCCTAGCTGCCTGGGTGGGTGGTGAAGTAACTGGAGCTGAAGTCGAAGGTTGGCTCCTCAACTGAGATGGACCTCCAAGGAGATGAGGACCCTGCATCTTCATATGCCCGAACTCTTCGCACTCATAACAACTCCCTAGAGCTGGAGATGGGGATTGAAGGGAACACCTGGCACCAAGATAGCTGCTGGGTGAACCATGCATAGAAGAACCCTAGAATGATGATGCTCTGGAGGAAGTCTAATCTGGAAGGGCACTAAAGGAAGAACGGCCCGGATGAGAGCTACGGGGACCCTTCCCTGAAGATGCGCCACTATAAGCTGGGCGAACTGGCTGAGGAGGTCTAAATGGACGACCTCTACTGTGATGAAACTGCCCGTTGGAAGGGGTGCCACTGAAACTACCAGATCCACGAGGCCTCTTGGCCTCCCTCTTTTCTCGCTCCTGCCGGCGAGTTGACTCAATATCTCGAGCAATATCAACAACCTGCTCGAAGGTAGCACCTGACACTATCTCCCTTGTCATTAAAATGCGGAACTGATAAGTGAGGACATCCACGAACCTCCTGATCCTCTCCCTATTAGTAGGGACTAGCTCAGCAGCATGACGAGCCAACTCTGAAAAACGCATCTCATACTGCATCACTGATAGCTCTCCCTGGCTCAACTGCTCAAACTACATGCGCTGCTCCTCCTTGAGAGACTGAGGAACATACTTCTCCAAAAAAATAGTGGAGAACTGCTGCCAGGTGAGGGGTGCTTCACCAACATGCCTACGCCTCTCTAAAGACTCCCACCAAGTGAAAGCAGCACCAAAAAATTGAAATGTAGCAAACAAGACCCCACTGGTCTCTAGAATCCCAGCTGTACGAAGTATCCTCTTACACTTATCCAGAAAACCCTTGGCATCCTCGCCCTCTGCGCCGCTGAATGTCGGAGGCTGAAGTCTACTAAACCTCTCCAGCTTGCACTACTCGTCCTCTGGCATAGCTGGAACCACGAAGTCCTGGACTGGAACAACTAGCTGGGCTGGAACTGCCCCCGGTGTCTGGAGGCCCTGTACAACCTGCTCAGGTCTCATGGCAGCAGGAGTTTGACTGCCTCCCCAGGCCTAAGATGTAGCGGCAGTAGTAGACACAGCAACTGCCTGAGCAAGGCTAGTACATACTGTCAAGATCTGAGCCATGGTCTCCTGAAGACCCGGAATAACAATTGGCACTGCCGGTGCCTCAGCCTGTCCCGCTGGAATATCCGTGGCGGGAACCTGATCCTAAATAGTGTGGGGATCCACTGGTACTGCCACGGCTGCTGCATGGGTTGGTCCCTTACCTCTACCACGACCTCGAACGCGGCCTCGACCTCTCGCTGGTCTAGCTGGTGTTTGGTCACCCTGATCAGTAGCGTGTGTCCTCACCATCTGTCAGAGAATGAAACAATAGAAGTTTAGATTTCTAAACCCAATAGAATGGCACGACAGAATTCAAGAAAATGAGGTGTTTCCTAAGATTTATGTAGCTTCTCGAAGATAAGTACAGACGTCTCCGTACCGATCTGCAAGACTCTACTAAACCTGCTCATGACCGTTGAGTCCTATGTAACCTAGTGCTCTGATACCAACTTGTCACGACCCCAAATCAATAAGGTTCGTGACGGCGCCTATCATGAAACTAGGCTAGCCCTCTAATACCATGAAATCAACATTGTTCCGTTTTATAAAAATATAGTCTAAAATTCTAACAAAATTTACTTTTTAAGACAAGTTCAGCAAGAATAATAATCCAAACGATCAAAATCTAATACCGACTCAGACCTCTGGAGTCAACTATCATGAGCATCTAATATAGGAAATACAAAGTATCAAGATGTAACTTTGCCACTAATACAGGTCCAAAAACATCACAACTCTAGGAATAGGAAGGGAAAGGAGGTCAGTTGTGGACGCTGAGTAACTACCTCGATCCCTGATCAGCTACGAAGCACACAATAAGTCAACTAGCGAGCTGGTCCAGTATTTGGATCTTCACACAGAGGTGCAGGGAGTAACGTGAGTATGCCATGATAGTTGAAAATCAGAATAAATCAGAGCAGTGACGTACATTTATATATATAGTCGATTGTGCTCACTGGGGGTGTACAGACTCTGGACGGGCTCCTGCTGCCCAAGCACTATGTTGTTGCGGCGTGCAGCCCGATCTAATATACATATGCTGCGGCGCGTAACCCTTTCCATATAATATATGTTGCGGCGTGCAGCCCGATCCATAACTATCCTCACAATCTCGGCTCTCGTCCTCACTCAGTCATCTTCTCAAGCCACTCAGGCAACTCATCTCAACATCACAGGACTCAGCCCAAAATACCTCACAGTACTCTACACAGTGTAATAACAGTGAAAATAGCAACAAGTAGTAAGCATGACTGAGTTCACAAATTATTTACTAACATAGTGTGAGAATAGTGTAAAAATACCCATGAGGGTCTAAACAGATCGGCACAAGGCCCCAAACATGGTTTACAACCCATAAATAAGTATAAGTCGCAAAAATATAGGTTATTTCATGATTTCAAATCAATTATACGGCTTACTAGTCGCTACGGGAAAGACCAAGTCACAATCCCTATCGGTGCACGCCCACACCCTCGTCACCTAGCATGTGTGTCACCTCATTTATCAAGACAATGTAAAATACAGGGGTTTCATACCCTCAGGTCTAGAGTTACAATCGTTACTTACCTCAAAACAATCCAAAAATTACTCCGCGATGCTCTTACCCCTCGAATCGGCTCCCAAATGCTCCGAGTCTATCAAAATCAGATTAATAACATCAAAATATGCTAGGGAGACAAATCTCAATCGAAAACTATAAAATTAGGCACAATTCCTGAAATTGGCCAAACCCGACCCCCGATTCCACGTCTCGAAATTTGATAAAAATCTCAAAACTAGAATCCTCGTTCCTTCACGAGTCTACCCATATCAAATTTACCAAAATCCGACCTCAATTGCCCATTCAAATCATCAAAAGAAATTCCCAAATTTTCCTCTCATTCTTCCCCAATTTTCACTCTAATTTCTCAAATTAAAGGATAAAAGTCAAGATTAAATCATGAAATTAGACCAAATGTGATTGAAGAACACTTACCTCAAGAATTCCACTGAAAATTCTTTCAATTTCCACCTTCTCCCGAGCTCTTTAATGAGTTTTTGAGTTATGGCCTAAAACGCTCGTTTTTTAACTTAAACTTTCTGCCCAGTCTTTTCTTCATCGCGAACGCATCACATTGACCGCGTTCGCATAGAGAAATCCCAGCTGGCCCCTAATTTCCTGTATGCGAACACGGCTACTTGATCGTGAATGCACAGCACAACCAACCAAAAACCTACGCGAACGCACCCATGGCCCTGCGAACGCATAGACCAATGGGCCTGGGATCCTCAGCTGCCTTTACTCTACGCGAACACACAGCTTCCCCCGCGTTCGCACCCCCAAGTCGCGATCGCATTGAACAATTTCCCCCAGCATCCCAATCCCCCTATGCAAACGCGAGGCCACCTTCCTGAACGCATAGGGTAAATCCCTGCTGCATAAACACTAGCAACACATCTATTTCTAAAGGCCAAAAATCATTTCGTTAATCACCCGAAACTTGCCTGAGACCCTCGGGACCTCAACCAAACATACCAACACACCTCATAACATTATTCCAACTTAGTCGAGCCTTGGAAACACTAAAAACAACGCAAAAAAACAAAAATCACATCAAATTCAAGCCTATAAACTTTGAAATTTCTAAATTTCACCAAGGATGCTGAAACCATCCAAAACAAACCCTATTGACCTAAACATTTGCACACATATCTAAAATGACATTACAAACCTGTTCCAACCTTCGAAATTCCATTCCTGCCCCGATAGCCTATTTTCCACTACCGACCGAAAATCGTCAAAAACTAACTTTCATCAATTCAAGCATAATTCTACACCGGACATCAAAACCATATTCCGAACACACTCCTAAGTTCCAATCACCTAGCGAAGCTATCCCAGTCATAAAATCCGCATTCCGAAGTTGGTTACCCAGAAGTCAACTCCTAGTTGACTTTTCTAACTAAAAGGCTACTTTAAGAGACTAAGTGTCCCAGTCCTTACTACAACCACTCCAAACCCGAAGCAACCGACTCCAACACATCATAAACAACTAAACAATGCATAACAAGGCAGAAACAGGAACAACTGTGCAATTTCTACGGAATGACCGGTCGGGTCGTTACATTCCTATTTCGTCATTATGTACATTCTCAGACTTGTTTATATTAAGGGAAAAATACAAATTTTTATTTCCTTATAGATGCTCATGATTGATGACTCCGGGTTTTGGGGCAGTGTTTAGATGTCTCTTCTTATCTCTACTTGCTTGAAATGCTAAAAATTGTAATTTTATGAATCGTCGGTTAATATTGAATTAAAGGAGATGTTCCTTATGTTATGTGTAGTGGATTGTCTAGCTTAGTATCACGATAGGCGCCATCACGGTATGGGTAGTTTTGGGGTCGTGATAGTTAGTCTCTCTAAGATACTACACATTATTTTCCTCCTTTCAAACTATTTTCATCATCTTGATATTAGAGTTTTCTTGATCAATCATAGCCTCTGAACCCCCCACTTCTTCCATAATCCAAACTTATCTTTCTCAATCTTCTCTAACCCTTCTACTTTCTACTTTAATAGTTCAAAGAAGAAAAGGATTTTATTTCTGTAGAGTTATATTAATGCAATTATTTAAATTGAAGAAGGTACTTCTCACTACTTGAAAGAGCCATCATCTTCTAATCATCATTGATTGTTCGATACCACATTCTTTAATTGATAATCCTGAATCCAATCTCTAGACAAATGTATCACAAGGTATGAATGGAGAAAAGATATATGTACAACAATGATCATCCCTTTCCTAATATAGATCTAAATTCGTCCAATTTTTATACTTGTATTTTTTTGAGCCCGTGACTTCCTTTCGTAGGAATCTTAGAAGAAGCCTAGACTTTTCTTCTCGTCTATTCCTTCTTCTTCTTTTTAGGATTTCTCAAAATAGAGTAATAATCAAGGATCAAAACAAGCATTTTGCTGAAATAGAAAGAAAGAAGTCTATAAAAGTTTTTTATATCTATGTTCAAAGTACATAAAATAAATATTATTAGAACAAGTACAAACAATCGTACTATATTATAAGTGTGAAGACCTAAAGGGAAAGTTAAAAGATCAAAACGCCCATTAAAAGTTGAATGGTCATTTTGCCCTTCAATCAAATATTACTCATGTAATGCTCTTGTGTGCGTAAACGTAATTATACATTTATGTTTTGCTTCTTTAATCTTCCATATTAATAGCCTTTATACACCTTCTTAAATTCTTTATAACATATAAAGTTTCTTACTTATTACTAATTATTTGTATCTTTCATCTTCTATTGAAGTAATAATAATTTTCTTGCACAATTTTTCACATTCTTTAAATTTTTCTATAAAAGTACATAATAGTATTTAAAATATTATATATAGTAAAGTAAAATAATGTAATGGCCCGGCCGATCGTTTTGAATTCTAGGACCACATGCCCCTAAATGAGACTTTTTGTAGTTTCTTTTATTGATTTATGACTTGCAGGGACGGGTGGTTCGGGATTTGGAGGTGTTTGGAGTGGTATAGGAACACTTTGTTCCTTAAGGTTGGCTTTAAGTCCAAGTTTGACTTCGGTCAAAAATTTTAGTAAACGACCTCGGAATCGAGATTCGAAGGTTCCTGTAGGTTCGTATGATGATTTCAGACTTAGGTATATGTTCGGAATGGGTTTTGGATGACCCGGGAGAACTTCGGTGCCAAATAGGGAAATAAGAGTTTCCTTAAGTTCAAAATGAGGTTTGGAACGTGTTTTGGTGTTATCGAGGTCCAAACGAAATTCCGAGAAAAGGAATAGTTCTGTTATGTCATTTATGACTTGCTCGCAAAATTTGGTGTCATTTCGAGTAGTATCAGTAGGTTTGGTGTATTGAAAGCAAATTCAAGAACTATAAGTACTTAAGTTTGATCAAATAGGTTTTGGGATGTGATTTTTAGATTTAGCGTTGTTTTGGACGTTCTGAAGGCTCGAGCGAGTCTGCATAATGATTTAGGACTTGTTGGTATATTTGGACGGGGTCTTAGTGGGCCTAGATGCCATTCGGGCATCAAGCGAGGCAAAAACAAGCCTTAAACGACTGTTGGTGCATCAGATCTGGTGCGACCTCACCTGCGGAGGGATAGCCGCAGGTGCGAAACCGCTTCTACGGTCCCAGCCTCGCAGGTGCGACCCCTAGGTGGTGTTGCCCATTTCCGTAGGTGCGGACCACTTCTCGCAGAAGTGGAGCCGCAGGTGCGGACTCCGCTCCGCATGTGTGATACCAGGCCCCCCTTCTCCTTCTCCGCAGGTGCGAGATTTTTGTCGAAGATGCGAGACCGTAGGTGCAGTCCTCGAGCTGCAGGTGCAAAAAACCTGTAGGCAGTGAGGTTGTTTTAAAATACGGGAATTCACAATTTTGAACATTTACTTCATCCTTGGGCGATTTTTTGAGCATGCAAAGGAGATAAACGACCTAGCTACTGTAAGGTAAGTAATTCCTACCCTAAACTTAGTTTAATACTTGAATTCCAGGGTAGATTAGCACATTTATTAGTAGAAATCATGGGTTAGAGTAAAACCTAGGTTTTTATGAAAATTAGAGAATTAACAAAGAATTAGTTATAAAATCATACAAAAACTACATAATGTTGATCCTTAGGCTCTGGGTGACTGTTTCCTTCGAAGATTTCCGGAATCCGAGCATGTGGGCCTGGGGGTGTATTTTTGGGATTTTCCAATTTAGGTTGAAATATTCATTTAAATAGAGGAATTTCATACTTTTGAGTATAGATTGATTTATTTATGCAATATTTGATTAGTTTCAAGACCTTGGGAGGCGCATTTGGAGTTTCGGACGCGTTCTTGACCCGGGAATTAGACTTGACGCGAGGTAAGTCTCCTTTCTAACCTTGTAAGAGGGAATTGTCCCCATAGGTGAATTAAATGATTATGTGTTATTGTTTCGTTCGGTTCGAAAGGCATGGTTTTCAGTATGTTTCCAGATAGGGCCCCACTAGTCCGACTAGCTAGTGAGCAATTCTTTCGGGCGGGAAGCAGGCCGGGCCCTACGGGCGGGCATCTCCCGCAAAGCAAGCACCATTTTTCGACACCACCCGAGAAGCAAAAGATTCGTCAGTCCAGGATGAAAATACATGCATATATAGTGGTTTAATGCGAAGACCACGACGGAAGCTCGGGACGGAGCCGTATGAGGCAGAAGTCTCACGTACGATTCTCTGAGAAGGGAGTAGCTACCTACTGGAGCTTCGACCAAGCACCACCGTTCAATTCCGCTTTGGGGCCACCCCTGACTCTACCATTATTATAGGGGTATGGGGTTCGAGACTGTGGGGATTACGTACGTACGAGGTGACGAGAGTCCGTGCGTAGTGACTAATATTGTTATGTCCGGGTAGTTAGGCTCACACCATGCCTTGTGAATTTCCTTAAAATTAATTACATGCCTTGTGAAATCATTGTATGCAACTTTGTTTCAAGAAAATCATAGAATTTGGTGTTTTAAAGGAATTGTTATTTAGAAAGGAGTTAAAGAAAGATGTTGTGTTTGCATGCGACCGCTTCGCAATTTATATTCCACGAGCGGAGTGATTATTTCCCCTACTCTCATGGGAGTGGGTTGTACGCCACGGCAGGTTAATAGATGCATCTATGGTTCGCGCCGTTTGACCATTCGGCAGTGCACAAATATTGTTATTATGTTCGCCCAGGCCGATTGTCCTTATACCACTATGTGCATGCCATTTGCTTGATATTTTTATGACCGTTGAGCTGCGAAATATTCTGGAAAATGCACTGAAAACTTTTATATTGGTGCCTCGCCACGTATTTAGATTTTGATTACGATTCGATATTTATTGTTTTACTGTCCATGCTTACTTGTTGTCCTATTTAAAAATATTAATTGAATTTACTAATTGGATCCTAGTAAGTGTCAAATCGACCTCTCGTCACTACTTCTTCGAGATTAGACTGGATACTTACTGGGTACATATTATTTTATGTAATGATGCTACACTCTGTACTTAATTGTACAGGATCTAAGGTAGGTGCATCTGGGTATCAGTCCGAAGCTCGTTCCTCATTCATATCCAGTCGAGGCTTCACGGTGAGCTGCTTCTCCTGGCTATTTCCAGCAGCACCTTGGATCTATTCTTTTTTCCATTTCTGTCTTTACTTATTCAGACAGTAAGACAGACTATTATTCTTTTGATATTACTCTACTAGATGCCTGTAAACTTGTGACACTAGTTCCTGGCACATACGTTAGTAGATATAATTTTGGGTTGTAAATATTAAATTATGACTTACATGGCTATTGTGGTTTAAGATTTGCCTAAGTTACCCGTTTTTGCTTAAATGTCTTAAGTCAAAATCAAGTAAGTAGTGGAAATATTTTTGGTAAATTAAACAAAACTCACTAGTAAATCAATGTTGGCTTGCCTGATACGGTGTTGGGCGCCATCGCGACCTGGTTTAGGATTTGGGTCATGACAACATGGTATCAGAGCTCTAGGTTCACCTAGGTATCACACGTGACGAGCAGACCCAATAGAGTCTCGCGGATCGGTACGGAGACGTCTGTATTTATCTTTGGGAGGCTATAGGGTGTTAGTAAATCTCTCTTTATTCATATTCTATCGTGTAGTTGATGGTATATTAAATCTTACTCTTCTATTCTCTCACAGATGGTGAGGACACGCGCAATCGACGTTCTAGACTCGGGAGGGGCCACTACCTCCGTCATCTGAGGCCGTGGTAGAGGTTGGGGGAGGGCACCAGTTCAGGGTAGGGGACGAGGGCGTACCACAGCTATACTAGTTGCACCCCCAGCCGATCTAGTGGAGGATCCCATCACTGAGGAGCAGGGCGAGGTGCCCGCAGCAAATCTTTCCCCTTTGGACATTATGACAGCGCCAGGATTTCAGGAGGTCATGGGCCGTATGATGCGGTTCATGTAGACCATGACTCAGGCTGGTTTATTTCCAGCAGATCCGGCCACATCTCAGGAGGGAGGGGGAGCATAGACCCCTACTGCACAGGTCGTCGGACATGCAGCAGCAGTATATCAAACACCGGGTATAGTGCCTGTAGGTGGGGTCCATCCAGCAGCAGCAGCACTTGAGGTCAGGCCAGGTGCGGACGGTGATCTTCAGAAGTTATTAGACAGATAGACCAGACTGCACCCTCCTATATACGGAGGCGAGCGTCATGAGGATGCACAGGACTTTATGGATAGGTGCAGGGACAGACTGCACAACATGAGGATACTGGAGTCTCATGGAGTTGACTTCACTACTATTCAGCTAGAGGGCAGGGCCCGTAGATGGTGGCAGTCCTATATTCTTGGAAAACCGGCAAATTCCCCTCCTGTAACTTGGGAGCAGTTCACTCGGCTATTCCTGGATAGTATATTCCACCCTCTGAGAGGGAAGAGTTGCGGTATCAGTTTGAGAAGCTAGAGTAGGGTCAGATGTCAATGATCGACTACGAGGCTAGGTTTTCTGAGATGTCTCGTCATGCACTCATTATACTTCCTACTGATGCACAGAGAGTGCGGAGATTTGTAGCTGGATTGCATCCAGGTATTAGGGCCAACATGGCCCGAGAGGTGGAGATGGAGACTCCTTATCAACTTGTGGTAGAGATAGCTCGCAGGATCGAGGGTTATCGGTCGAGGAGCAGAGAGCAGGGGCAGCAGGATAAGAGAGCTAGATTTTCTGGGGATTTCAAAGGTGCTCCAGCTAGGGGAAGAGGTTAGTTTGGTAGGGGCCAGCCCAGTAGGCCCCCAAATTCAGCACCCCTACCACCTCCACGAGGTTTTCCAGCGAGGCCTTATTTAAGCGCCATGCCGGAGAGTTCTTACCGCCCGCCAGCTATTCAGGGTTCCTCTGGTGGGTATCCAGGTCATTAGGGGTCTTCTAGCCCTTACTTTAGTTCTATGCAAGAGAGTTCACCTTGCCCTCCAGCTATCCAGGGTTCTTCTTCAGGGCAACCGGACATGATGTTGGGAGGTTGTTATGAGTGTGGGGATCCAGGTCACACGAAGAGGTTTTGTCCCAGGCTTTGGGGCAAGGCAGTGCAGTAGGGTCACCAGCTTATGAGAGCAGCACCAGCGGTTCGACCACCCTGAGGTGGAGGACAGACTGGTAGGGGTCATCCCAGAGGTGGAGTCCAGACAGGGGGAGCCTAGTCAGCTCCTGTCTATTTCGGTTGGGGTCAGTCATCGGTGCTCCAGCCATGTTCTATGTTATTCCGTCCAGATCAGATGTAGTGGAATCATATGTTGTGATCACAACTATTATTTCAGTATGCGGTAGAGATGCATCGGTATTATTTGATCCAGGGTCCACTTATTCATATGTATCAGCTTTGTTTGCTCATTCCCTAGATATTCCTCGTGAGTCCTTGGGTACTCCTGTTTATGTGTGGGCGATTTTGTGGTTGTGGACCGGATTTATAGGTCTTGTGTGGTTACATTTTGTGGGTTCGAGACCAGAGTGGACCTCCTGTTGCTTGATATGGTTGATTTTGAGGTCATAATGGGCATGGATTGGCTATCTCTTTATCATGTTGTCCAAGATTTCCATGCCAAGACTGTTACTCTAGCCATGCCTGAGTTGCCGAGACTGGAGTGGGGGATTCCTTAGTTAGTGCAGCTAGTCGGGTTATTTCTTTCCTGAAGGCTCGACATATGGTCGAGAAGGGTTGTTTGGCTTATTTTGCTTATATGCGGGACACCACCGTCGAGTCTCCGACGATTGATTCAGTGCCAGTAGTTCGAGAGTTTATGGATGTATTTTTCATGACCCAAAACCGGTCCAGGTCGTGATGGCGCCTAACGGTGGGGTTAGGCAAGCCAACGAACAACAATAACAATGAAAGTGCGGAATACAATAACGACATGGAGCAAGGCCGTAGAAACAAGTTGATCCACAGCGAGGCCCAATATATATACAACCCCGACAACTACAACAAGTGTGTGCCAGGACTAGTGTCACAGT
>ML300127.1:37812-58504 GCA_005239495.1 Nicotiana undulata | reverse complement strand
CAAGGAGGTTACCTTGGGCGAAGATGGTGTTCTGAGACTCCAAGGTCGATTGTGTGTTCCTGATATTGATGGCCTGAGGGAGAGGATTCTAGCAGAGGCACACATTTCTCGGTATTCTGTTCATCCAGGGGGACGAAGATGTATCGTGATTTGAAGCAGCATTACTGGTGGAGGCGGATGAAGAGGGATATAGTGCATTATTTGGCTAGGTGTCTCAATTGTCAGCATGTCAAGTACGAGCACCAGAGGCCAGGAGGCTTATTTCAGCAGATTACCATTCCTGAGTGGAAATGGGAGCGCATCACGATGGACTTCGTGGTTGGGTTGCCTCGGACTTTGCGGAAGGTTGACGCGGTTTGGGTCATTGTGGATAAATTGACCAAATCAGCGCATTTCATTCCTGTGGCTACTACTTACACTATAGAGAGGCTGGCTCAGATTTATATTCGAGAGATAGTCCGGTTGCATGGTGTGCCGGTGTCTATTATATCAGATCGAGGTCCCCAGTTCACTTCGCACTTCTGGAGGACTTTGCACAGCGAGATGGGCACTTAGATAGACCTCAATTCAGCATTTCACCCTCAGACTGATGGCCAGTCAGAACATACAGTTCAGATTTTAGAGGGTATGCTCAAGGCTTGTGTGATTGATTTTGGCAGTCAGTGGGAACAATTCTTGCCTTTGGCGGGGTTTGCATACAATAACAGTTATCAGTCCAGCATCGAGATGGCTCAATTCGAGGCTTTATATGGTCAGCGGTGTCGTTCTCCTGTCGGGTGGTTTGAGCCTGGCGAGGCCAAGTTATATGGCACAGATCTGGTGAGAGATGCTTTGGATAGGGTGAAGATCATTCAGGAGAGACTCCACATAGCTCAGTCCAGACAGAAGAGTTACGCAAATCAGCGGGCGCGTGATGTAGCATTTATGGAGGGAGATAAGGTTATGTTGAAGGTTTCGCCAATGAAGGGCATCATGAGATTCGGGAAGAAGGGCAAGCTGAGCCCCAGGTTTATAGGTCCATTCGAGGTGTTGAGGCGAGTCGCAGAGGTCGCTTATGAGCTTGCTTTACCTCTAGCCTTATCAGGAGTTCACCCGGTTTTCTACATATCCATGCTTCGGAGGTATCACACTGACTTCTCCCACGTAGTTGATTACATCACAATTCAGTTAGATGAGAAGTTGGGCTACGAGGAGGAGCCAATAGCTATTACTAACAGACATGACCGCTATTTGAGGTCCAAGAAAATTTCTTCGGTTAAGGTTCGGTGGAGGGGCCAACAAGTTGAAGAGGCGACTTGGGAGTCCGAGGAGGACATGCGAAGCAGATATCCACAACAATTCAGCACTCCAGGTACGATTCTAGACCCACTCGAGGACGAACGTTTGTTTAAGAGGGGGAGAATGTAACGACCCGACCGGTCATTTTGCGTATTAGGATCCCGTTCCCTTAAATGAAACCTTCCATAGCGACTATTTGTGCTTTATGACTTGCGGGGACGGGTGGTTCGGGATTCGGGAATGGTTTGAGTGATTTAGGAACACCTGGTTCTTTAAGATTGGCCTATTTGGCCAAGTTTGATTTCGGTCAACATTTCAAGCAAACGACCTCGGAATCAAGTTCTGACAGCTCCAGTAGCTCCCTATGATGATTTTGGACTTGGGTGTATGTTCAGCTCGGGTTTTCGATGACCCGGGAGCATTTCGACGCCCGAAATGGAAATCAGGATTTCCCGATGTTTGAAATTTGGTTTGGGACGTGATTCTATGCTATCGAGGTTCGAACAGAATTCCGAAACCGGGAATAGTTCCATATGGTCATTTATGACTTGTCTACAAAATTTGAGGTCATTCCGAGTAATATAGGCCTGTTCGGTGCATCGAAGTGAATTCTAGAATCCTAAGTTCTTAAGCTTGATTCAATTTGGTTTTGGGGTTGAATTTTGAGTTTCGTTGTTGTTTTCCACGTTCCGGAAGTTCAAGTGAGTCCGTATCATGAATACAGACTTTCCGGTGCCTTTGGACGGGTCCCGAGGGGCTCGGGTGAGTTTTGGACCCCGGGGAGCTAAGTTGAAAAAACTAGATTTTTGCTGTCTGGTTTCCTTCTTCGCGATCGCAGAAGGTGGGTCGCGATCGCGGAGAAGGAATTTGGCTGGGCTTCTGATTGTTCTTCGCGATCGCAACTTCCTCTTCGCGATTGTGGAAGGTTGGACTCCATGCCTTCGCGATCGCATCCCCATCCTCGCGATCGCATAGTGTCTAGTCAGGGCCGGGCACAGTTGTTCTTCGCGATCGCAAGACCTCTGCCGCGATCGCAGAGGTGTTGCCAGTTGTTCTTTGCGATTGCACGACCTCTGCCGCGATCGCTGAGGTCTGGCCAGTTGGCCTTCGCGATTGCAGGGCCTTTGTCGCGATCACAGTGAAGGAATTACTGGGCAGTTTTATTAAATACGGGACTTAGCCTATTTCCTCCATTTTCATCTTCCTCCTCAAGTCTTTAGAGAGCTTTCCAAGGAACTTTCCACCATTGTTATTGAGGTAAGTAAATTCCATGGTTTTACTAAGTTTCAACATAATTTCCTAGCTAATTCTCTCTTCTAAGTCATCAATTCTTGAAATTTGGTAGTAAATTAGGGCTTATGGGAGAATTAGTGAATTATCCGTTCTAAGCCATGAATTCATGTATAAATCACGTAATTATGATCCTTAGGCTTCGGGTAAGTGATTCCTTCGAGAATTTTCGAAATCCGAGCGCGTGGGCCCGGGGTTGAAATTCCAAAATCCTTCAAGAATGCCTAATTTTGGGTTTGTTGGTTAATTTTTCTTCTTTGAACTTAAATTGATTCAATTACGCTATGTTTGGCTAGTTGCGAGCCGTCGAGGGTAGATTTCGGAGATTCGGGCGCATCCTTGATCCGAGGGGTGATTTCGTCGCGAGGTGAGTCTCCTTTCCAACCTTGTAAGGGGGAAATGTCCCCATAGGTTCCTTATTTGTTATGTATACATGTTGTGGGGGCCGCGTACGTACCAAGTGACGAGAGTCCGTACATGACGACAATATTGCTATGTCGGGTAGCTTTAGGACTCACGAGCATGCCTCTATGTGCCTTATTTGTACCTTGTATGTATTGTAAGTTGTGATTGTTGTTTAGATGACATGGAAAGGTGAGATATTATGATTTCAATCCCAGTTGGCTATAGTGGTATTGGCACAATCCTGTTGAGTTCACTGTTGAGTCGGTACACATACCTATATATGTATATGCACTTGTTATCGAGTCAGCACGCGAGTCGCAGACTGGAGGCGCGATCCTGGGTCAGCTTATATATTATTATTATCAAGTCAGCACACGAGTCACATACTTGAGGCGCGATCGTGGGTCAACTTATATATTATTATTATCGAGTCAGCACACGAGTCGCAGGCATGATGCGCGATCTTGGGTAGCTTATCATTATCGAGTCAGCACATGAGTCTCAGACCGGAGGCACCACTGTGGGTCAACTTATATATTATTATTATCGAGTCAGCACACGAGTCGCAAGCATGATGCGTGATCGTGGGTAGATTATCATTATCGAGTCAGCATACGAGTAGCAGACTGGATGTGCGATCGTGGGTCAACTTATTACTATTAAGTCAGCACACGAGTCGCAGGTATGATTCGCGATCGTGGGTTAGCTTATGACCTAATTCCTTATGACCACCCTTATGATTCCGACCGGTTGTCTTGTTCTGGTATTGTATTATCACTTGAGTCTGAGTCACTTATAGTGGGATTGACATGTATTGTGTAAACGGATGATTTGGCACTTGCAGTTCATTTTCAGTTGTTACTTGGATTACATTATTTGCTTATGTACTGGTTGATTTCTGCTTCACATGCCTACTGCTTTAGCCATATCTCTTTTTATATTATATTACTGGACCTTAGTGATTATCTAGTCGACCTCTCGTCACTACTCCATCGAGTTTTGACGGATACTCACTGGGTACATATTTATTTATGTACTCATGCTGCACTTCTTCTTCTTCTTCTGTACTTGATTGTACAAGTCTGGTGGTTGGTACATCCGATTATCAGGCCGGTGCTAGATACTGATTTGTGTGATTAGACTTCACGGTGAGTTGCTCTTCCTGGCGACCTCGTAGCAGCACCCTGAAGTTCCTTTGTTATTTTCCCCGTCTATTTCATCCAGATTGTGGGTTTGTATATATATATGTATCTTGTATATTCCGCTAGTTGCCCGCGACACTCGTGACACTAGTTCCTGGCACACACGTAGTGTATATTTTGGGTTTTGGGTTGTATATCCGTATATATGCTTTATTTTGGCCATATATTGTTATGATTTTATTTTCATATCAAGCTATCATCATGTTTAATTGTTTAAAACTGGTAAATATTGACTTGTTTAATCAAATGGGAAGGGTAACACCTAGTGTAATTCATATTGGCTTACCTAACCCCGTTGTTGGGCGCCATCGCGACCTAAATTAGGATTTGGGTTGTGACATCACCCTTACAACATGAGATGAATAGGAAAAAGTAGCATGGAAAACAACAGTGAGAATGAGTCGGATAATGTTGATATCCATGGACAATTGGTCGAACAAAGTTCAGGACTGGGTGAAGAAGTAAGAGTGTTGAAGCAACAATTGGCAGAGATTTACCAAGCTTGGGCGAATGGACAGGCACCGCCTCCAATACCCACAAGGACTTCAGATAATCTTCATAATGTGTCAGTTGCAAATCAAGTGCCCATTTACCTAACAAGTAACCCATTGTTCCAATCTGGATTCAGTCCGAGCATTAACCTTCCCACTATCCCCAGTACATCCATTCCACGTCCTCCAACCGCACCCCTCATAAATGACCCACAAACTGTACCGATTCTCCCTACTTTCACTATTCTTCAACCAGATCTTGCTCAAAAGTCAAACAATGATCCACAACTGAATGCTCATGATGCTCAACATTACTCTCCAGAACTGACTTTCAAGGTTCAAGATTCATACAAGCATANCATACTCCTCAGAACATGTTCCCAGTTGAGGTCGAAAAGCCTGACAAGAATACGGAACAAGAGGAAATGACTAGAAAAATGAAGAGCTTGGAACAAACTATGAGAAACATACAGGGTTTGGGAGGCCACAAGAGTGTGTCATTTAACGATCTATGCATGTTTCCCCATGTCCATTTGCCACCCGGTTTCAAGACCCCCAAGTTTGACAAGTATGACGGGCATGGTGATCCCATCACCCATTTGAAGAGGTATTGTAACCAATTAAGGGGAGCAGGAGGCAAAGAAGAATTAATCATGGCTTATTTTGGGGAAACTTTGACTGGAATTGCTTCAGAATGGTTCATAGATCAAGACATCTCTCACTGGCATGTGTGGAACGACATGGCTCAAGATTTTGTCCAACAGTTTCAGTACAATATTGATATAGTGCCAGACCGTTCCTCCCTCGTCAACATAAAGAAGAAACCAACAGAAATCTTCAGAGAATATGCAATCAAGTGGAGAGAGCAGGCTGCTAGGGTCAAACCACCAATGAAAGAGGCAGAAATGATTGACTATTTTCTCCAAGATCAGGATCCTGATTACCTCCATTATATGTTAGCCTCCATTGGTAAACCTTTTGCTGAGGCAATTAAGATCGGGGAAATAGTTGAGAATGGCATGAAATCGGGAAAAATTGTGAGTCAGGCAGCCCTTAAGGCTACCACGCAAGCAATGCAAAGCGGGTCAGGCAGTTTCGGAAACCAGAAAAAGAAAGAGGAATGATCGATGATGGCATCTGGGTTTAGAGGAGTTCAAAGAGAGGTAGTTCCTTCTTATGTGCAGTTCCAACAAGGAAAATCCAATTCTCCTCAACATTACTATCCACCTCAGGGTCCCCAATACTCTGTTCCCCCACAACAATACACAGTGTTTAATGCTCAGGCTTATGTTAGGCCTCCCAATCACTAGCAATGGCGGGCACCAACTCCACAAGGCTCCCGTCAACTTCGCCTGAATTTTCAGGCATCATATATCCTCGTCTCCGACAAGAAATGTGAGAGAGGAGGAGCCAAAGAAAGAGTTCACCCCAATTGGAGAATCGTATACAAGCCTATTTCGTAAATTGATGTAATTGAAGTTGATTGAACCTGTCATGCCGCGTTATGTGAATCCAAATTCAAAAGGTTTTGACTCAAATGCAAGATGTGAGTATCACTCTAACACCCAAGGACATAGTACCGAAAATTGTTGGACATTAAAGAAAGCCATTGAAAATTTGATAAAAGCAAAGGCAATTGTGGTGACAAACAATGAGGATACTCCTAATATCACAAACAATCCACTCCCAACTCATGATAATACACATTGTATTGGGATGATTTGCTATGATCGGGATTATAAGAAGTCTGGCAAGACAGAGATGGCTGTTGGAACCATAGGGCAAGAACCAAAAGTGATAGTAAGCCCGCCGCATTTGGCACCATTGATTGTGAAAGGTGTGATTTCAATTTTGAACTTGGCAGGTTCTGGAAAAACGATTCTCTATATCCCTGGAAGCACAAAAAAGGTTGAGGTTCAATTGGGTGGGAAAAAACTTTACATCCCTGGGGGTATTCAAAAGATTGTTCCAAATAATGGTTTGAGAAATATAATAGACCCAATTGTGATCCGATCTGCTGCACAACTCCCAGTGACAAACACAAAAGCTATTCCCTGGAATTATAATAAGACTGTCATGACATAGAAAGGAAAAGGGATAGTTGAAGAAGTAGATGAAATGGGGGGATTGACCCGCTCTGGAAGCTGCTATTCGCTAGAGGAATTGAGAAAAGATAAGCAAGCCAGGGAAAGTCACTTGCCAGTGAAAGAACCCGTTGCAGAAAAAGAAGCGGAGGAATTCCTTAAGAAGATAAAAATGCAAGACTACTCAATCATTGACCAACTAAGGAAAATCCTTGCTCAAATATCTTTGTTATCTCTGCTTTTGCACTCGGAAGAACATCGCCGTGTGTTGATCAAAACTTTGAATGAGGCATATGTCTCAGAAAAGACAACGGTGAATCAGCTAGAATAAATGGCTAAAAGATTCTTTGAAGTGAATAAGATTTCTTTTAGCGATGATGATTTGCCTGAGGAAGGGGCTGGGCACAATAAAGCTTTGCATCTTATGGTCAAATGTGAAGGACATTACGTAGAAGGAGTCATGATTGACAGAGGCTCAAGTGTAGATGTATGCCCTCTTTCTACTCTACAACAGCTGAACATTGACACTAACAGAATTTGAACTAGTAGTGTCAACATTAGAGCTTTTGATGGTTCAAGAAGAGACATTATTGGGGAGATCGAACTCACCATGACAATCGGCCGTGTTGATTTTAACATTGTCTTTCAAGTGTTGGATATGAAAACTTCCTAAAATTTTCTTCTGGGAAGGTCGTGGATCCATATGGCCAGAGCTGTACCATCCACCCTACATCAAATGGTCAAATTCGAGTTTGACAGGCAAGAAATTGTTGTTCATGGGGAGGACGACTCATCCATCTATAATGACCCGTCCATCCATGTATCGGGGCCAAGGAAGTATGTGAATCCCTCATATATCAAGCATTTTAGGTGATTGAGGTGGACCGAGTGGAAGAAGGAAAACCAATTCCGCATCCCCGTCTTTCAGCCACATCTATGATGGTAGCTTCACTGATGTTGAGGAACGGCTATGAACAAGGAAAAGGATTAGGATCCTCTCTGCAGGGAATTGTGAACCCCGTTGCTCCCTTTTCGAAGAAAGATACCTTTGGCTTGGGTTTTAAACCAACATCAGCTGACAAAAATAAAGCCAAGGCCAGCAAAAAGAATGGTTGGAATTTGTCCAAACCAATCCCTCACATCGCCTACTCTTGTGTCAAGCCACATTTTGAAGAAATTCAAAATCTTTCTACTCAGGATGACATTGATGAAGTCTGCCAGGGTCTCAAGGAGATGTTCTATGAGATCAATATGGTTCAAGTTGGCGAGGGCCCTAGCCGTACAAGTGTTCAGCTGATTGGTCCAGATACCTCGCTCAACAACTGGGAAGCAACTCCTCTTCCCATCAAGAAGGAGTCTTGGTAGTATGTTTTGTTGCTTTTTCTGTATTTGGATTATTTTAAGGATTGTAATCCAGATATTTTAGTTTAAATGCTTTGCTTTGATGTTAATCCTTCTATCCTTTCAAAATTCAATGAAATGAAGTTCTAGTTTCATAGTAAAATTCTGTCTTTTCCTTCCCCTAATTTTTGTTAATTTCTTATCATTTTCAGTTTTGTTAATGTTGTCTTTAAAACATGACATGCACGCGGAATTCATGCCTAGCTCCTAAAAAGCTGTCTAATCCTGAAATAATGAATCAAGAAGTTGAGTATGATGAAGATGAGGCTTTAAAGGAAATAAAAAGGGAATTGGATCAATTTGAGAATAAGACTAAGCTTAACTTAAATGAAACTGAGGCAATCNAAAGCTGTCTAATCTCGAAATAATGAATCAAGAAGTTGAGTATGATGAAGATGAGGCTTTAAAGGAAATAAAAAGGGAATTGGATCAATTTGAGAATAAGCCTAAGCCTAATTTAAATGAAACTGAGGCAATTAACCTGGGAAGTCCTGAAGAAACCAGAGAAACAAAAATAAGCATTCATACTGAACAAAAGACAAGAGATGCCATAATTCTAGTTTTTTTCGAGTATAGAGATGTATTTGCTTGGTCGTATGATGACATGCCGGGTTTGAGTGTCGATTTAGTGGTTCATAAGCTTCCAACATATCCTAATTTTCCACCAATCCAGCAAAAACAAAGGAAGTTTAAGATAGACATGAGTGATAAGATTAAAGAAGAAATCACGAAGCAACTAAATGCAAATGTGATCAGAGTCGTCAAATATACCACATGGTTAACAAATGTTGTGCTAGTGCCAATAAAGGATGGGAAAATCAGAGTTTGTGTTGACTATAGGGATTTAAACAAAGAAAGTCCAAAAGACAACTTTCCTTTACCCAACATTCATATCCTTGTTGATAATTGTGCTAAACATGAGATCCAATCTTTTGTGGATTGCTATGCCGGGTATCACCAAATTCTGATGGATGAAGAAGATGCAGAAAAGACCGCCTTCACCCCTCCATGGGGAACTTATTGATAGAGTCATGCCATTTGGTTTGAAGAATGCAGGGGCAACTTACATGCGGGCCATGACTACCATATTCCATGACATGATGCACAAAGAGATTTAAGTGTACGTTGATGATGTGATCATTAAGTCCACAAGATGACCACGTGGAAGACTTGAAAAAGTTCTTTGAAAGGCTACGAAGGTACAATCTCAAACTCAATCCAGCCAAATGTGCATTTGGAGTTCCTTCTGGGAAGCTTTTGGGTTTTATAGTTAGTCGAAGAGGCATTGAGTTAGATCCCTCAAAGATAAAGACCATTCAAGAGCTTCCTCCCCCAAAGAATAAAAAAGAAGTCATGAGTTTACTCGGGAGGTTGAACTACATCAGTAGGTTCATCGCACAGCTTACAACCATATGTGAGACTATTTTCAAGTTGTTGAAAAAGAACGGTGCTATCAAGTGGACAGATGAGTGCCAAGAGGCTTTTGATAAGATCAAAGAATATTTGTCAAATCCCCCTGTTTTGGTACCGCCGGAACCTGGTAGGCCTTTGTTCTTATATCTGTCAGTAATGGATAGTTCTTTTGGTTGTGTTCTGGGTCAACATGACGCCACAGGAAAAAAGCAACAAGCAATCTATTATTTGAGCAAAAAGTTCACCACTTATGAGGCCAAATACTCTTTTGGAAAGGACATATTGCGCCTTAACTTGGATCGCCTAGAAGCTTAGGCATTATCTTTTGGCCTATACAACTTACCTCATATCTCGAATGGATCCCCTGAAGTACATCTTTCAGAAGCCAATGCCAACAGGCAGATTGGCAAAGTGGCAAATCTTGCTCACAGAGTTTGATATTGTTTATGTCACTCGTACAGCCATGAAGGCACAAGCTTTGGCTGATCATTTGGTAGAAAACACGATTGATGATGAGTATGAATCTTTGAACACATACTTCCCAGATGAAGAGGTTAATTTAGTTGAAGAAGCAGTCCAAGATGACAGTCAAGTTTGGAAACTATACTTTGATGGGGCGGTCAAAATCAAAGGCGTAGGGATTGGGGAAATTCTTATATCACCTACGAGGCAACATTACCCTGCCATGGCGCGACTTCATTTCTTATGTACAAACAACACGACAGAATATGAAGCTTGCATCATAGGTCTGAACATGGCAATAAATCTAAATGTGCACGATCTGTTGGTGATGGGATATTCAGATTTGCTTATTCGGCAAGCTCAAGGTGATTGGGAGACTCGAGATATNTGCACGAACTGTTGGTGATGGGAGATTCAGATTTGCTTATTCGGCAGGCTCAAGGTGAATGGGAGACTCGAGATATCAAGCTCATTCCATATAGACAATGTGTGGAAGATCTTAGCAAAAGGTTCAAGTCCATCGAGTTCAGGTACATTCCCAGGTTTCACAATGAATTAGCTGATGCCTTGGCCACCCTAGCCTCAATGCTTCCATATCCGGGTAATACTCACGTTGAATCATTGGAAATTCAAATTCGGGATCAACATGGTTATTGCAATACAATTAAAGCAGAACTAGATGGTGAACCATGGTACCGTGATATTAAATAGTATGTGAAAACAAGAGAACATCTGAAACATGCTAATAGGGATCAAAAGAGAACTATTAGGCGNGCGACTCTCTAATGGTTTCTTTTTGAGTGGGGAAATCCTATACAAAAGAACTCCGGATTTGAATTTGTTGAGATGTGTGGATGCCAAAGAAGCTGAAATGATTATGAATGAGGTGCATTCGGGAGTTTGTGGTCCGCACATGAATGGATATGTTCTAGCAAAGAAAATCTTTCGGGCAGGATATTATTGGCTTACTATGGAACGAGATTGCTTTCGTTTTGTTCGCAAGTGCCACCAGTGTCAGATTCACAGTGATTTGATTCACTCGCCTCCTTTAGAGTTATATCCTATGTCGGATCCTTGGCCTTTTGTGCTTGGGGAATGGGCGTCATTGGCCCAATCGAGCCAAAATCTTCCAATGGGCACATATTCATCTTGGTTTCAATTGATTACTTCAACAAATAGGTGGAAGCTATTACATTGAAGGCAATCACCAAGAAAGCAATAGTAAACTTTGTTCACTCCAACATCATCTGCCGTTTCGGTATTCCAAAAACCATTATCACAGATAATGCTGCCAATTTGAAAGTCATCTAATGAAGGAGGTATGCGAACAATTTAAAATTGAGCATCGCAATTCTACTCCTTACCGGCCCAAAGCTAATGGAGCTGTTGAAGCTGCGAACAAGAACATCAAGAAGATTCTTAGGAAGATGGTCCAAGGGTCTAGACAATGGCACGAGAAATTGCCTTTTGCTCTTTTGGGATACCGGACAACTGTCCGTACATCAGTTGGCGCATTGCCCTACTTGTTGGTTTATGGCACTAAAGCAGTCATACCTGTGGAAGTTGAGATTCCCTCTCTCTGGATCATTGTTGAAGCAGGAATTGAGGACACTGAATGGGTCAAGTCCCGACTGGAACCGTTGAGTTTAATTGATGAAAAGCGTTTGGTGGCAATTTGTTTTGGTCAGTTATACCAACAAAGAATGGCACACACTTACAATAAGAAAGTGCGCCCAAGACAGTTTGAACAGGTACACTTCTTGATTAAGTTTAATACCTATTAGTTAACCTTTTTGTTTTCTTTTGTACTATTCTTTCTGAGTCCTTTACGTCTAATTTCGTCAAAGCAAAGCAAAGAAAATTCCGCAAAATTGGTTACAGTTTCCCTGTTATATGAAGCAAAACTTTCTGGGCATGAACAACATAGGCAAAGGCATAAATCCACCTTTGATTTTCCCTGAGGAGAAAAAGCTTGAAGGATGGACCAATGTGTCAAGGGTCGACAAAAGTTATTCAGTTAAAAATTGTTCTGGGAGCAAGGTTGTTTGAACCATAAACACGAATGGTGATAGGCACAAAATAGTCAAGTTTTGATGTTGAGAAAGAAGATCTCCAGAAAGCAATGACAGAATCTCCCAGCAATTTGTACGACCATCGACAAGTCAGTGTTTCTAACAAGTGTAATGGACGCAAGGTCAAGTCTCCCAGGAAACCAAGGCCATAATCTGACCACTATTTTAAAACTAACAAATTTTTCTTTGTCCAGACAGGAACATAACTATTTTAGGAAACAGTTCGTGAAAAGACGAACACCACCAAGTGAAGTTCTCAAATCCTTAGTTTTCTTCTAATATATATGTAATCATGTTATTCTTAGTTTCGTTATAGGGAATCAATACCCTATCTTCAACACAGGGTACCACATCCCCTGGCCGCATTACTTTCAGCCAACATAGGGTACGATATTCCCTAGTAGCATCTCAGTGGGCCATGAGCCTCACCTTATTTCCAACACAGGGTACTACATCCCCTGGTTGCATTTCTTATTGCTAACATAGGGTACTACATCGCCTAGTTGCATTTTTTTTCTTTTTTCTCTGCCTACATAGGGTATGACATTCCCTAGTAGAATCTTAGAGAGCCAAGAGCCTCATCTTATTGTCAATACAGGGTACTACATCCTCTGGTCGCATTATTTTCTATCTACATAGGGTACGACATTCCTTAGTAGCACCACAGAACGCTGCAAGCATTATCTTATTGCCAACACAGGGTAATACATTCCCTGGCTGCATCTTATTGCCAACACAGGGTACTACATCCCTTGGCTGCATTTATTTTCTACCTACATAGGGTACAACATTCCCTAGTAGAATCTCAGTGAGCCATGAGCCTCATCTAATTTCCAACACAGGGTACTACATCCCCTGATTGTATTTCTCGTTGCTAACATAGGGTACGACACTCCCTAGTAGCATCTCAGTGAGCCACGAGCCTCATCTTATTTCTAACACAGGGTACTACATCCCTTGGCTGTATTACTTTTTGCCGACATAGGGTACGACATTCCTTAGTAGCATTTCATAGCGCCACGAGCGTCATTTTGTTGCAAACATAGGGTATGACATTCCCCAGTAGCATCTCAGAGAGCCACGAGCCTCATATCATTTTCAAACACAGGGTACTACATCCCCTGGTTGCATTTATTGCCAGCATAGGGTACGACATTCCCTTGTAGCATCTCAAAGTGACACGTGCCTCATCTTATTGCCAATACAGGGTACTACATCACCTGGTTGCATTACTTTCTGCTAACATAGGGTACGACATCCCCTAGTAGCATCCTAGAGTGCCTCAAGCCTCATCTTATCGTTAACACAGGGTACTACATCCCCTGGTTACCTTCCATATTGTTAATATAGGGTACGACATCCCTATTTAAAAAAAAAAAAAAAACCATGTCTTTTTCAATTTTTATTCTGCAATAGCGAAGATAGTTTAATATGTCTTCAATAACTCACAAAATTTTCCTAGTGCAAACTGGGGCAGAAATGTTTTGTTCGTTTTGTTTGATATTGATGGCTTGTAGGTTTTTCTACAAAGCACTTATTGGATGTGCAAAAATAAGATTCCAGCTCTTGCCGGAGAACGTGAAATATTTGATCTCAATACCAGCCGAATAATGTATGCGGGCACATATGGTGAAGATCCATCTTCTCATCATATGATCAAGAAACAAGCCTGTGAGAGTATTTCATAGCCTGCTACATCGAAAGCACCATGTTTCAGTCTAAAGTCAGTAGGAGAAACAACTCAAGAATCAAGACAAGACTCCAGATGGTATTTATATAGGAATTTTGTAACTCTTAGATTTCAAGAGTATGTACTTTTTTTTTTCATTTTGATGTAATAGTAGGAACCGCGGATCGGAACCTCGACGGAACTTCGCTCGACTCTCCCTCTAAGAATACTCATCGCTCTTCTTGAACTATACGTGACCTGATTCCCTTATAACCCGGGATATGTAGGCTGCCTAAATCCAAGGCTCGGTCATACCTTTTTCTTTTATCTTCTTTTCCTTTTCAAATAATAGTGAGGTCAAAAATTAGTCATCGTGTTCATTTTCTTTGCCTGAAAACTCTTCATGTTTCCAAGCAAAGAGGGGCATGTTGTGAACAACTAATTTTTTACCACACCCAAATTCTATACTATTTTGGTGTAAATATTTCTTTTAGGTCTAATCTTAATATTTTAAATTTTTATTTACTCTTAATAGGTTTTNTAAAAAAAAAGATTTGTTCCTATTTTTAAAAAAAAAAAAAAAAAAAAAAAAAATATATATATATATATATATATATATATAACTTGGTTTCTTCTGATTTAAATGTAAGTTATAGCAGTATTTTTTTTAGTATAATTTAAACTTTAGTGTAAATAATGAGTTTTCTTATTTATATAGTTTCTTTTTAAGTCTAAAAGTAAGTTGGTTAGTATATATATATATATATATATATATATATATATATATAATACTAAAAAATAAATAATAATAATAATAATAATAATAACACCCAACTCCCCACTTTCCCACTTCACCCAACCTCATTACCCACTCCCTCACATATTCCCCCATAAATCTATCCCATATTGTCATTATCCCTCACATTCCCTATTAACATACCCATGATCTTCCCCCCACTTAAAAAAAAGACTAGTTTCTAATTACTATAAAAAGGGAACAGAACGAGAAGAAGAGGAGAGAAAGCAACAAAAAATGAGTGAAGAAAAAGAAAAAGAAGCCAGAAAGAATTAAAAGAAGAAAGCAAAAAAAAGGAGTCAGTACATTGAAAAGTCAGAGAAGACAATGAAAAAAAAATAAGGAAAGATCTTTGGAAAAGAAAATAACGAGAAAAGGGAGAGTAAGAAACAAAAAACAATTTCAAAAAAAAAAAGGAAAGAGAGTTTTTCTAGATAAAAGTTTGAGAAATTCTCGTGTAATTCGGAGGTCGAGTTTTCGTTCGTGGTTTCGGGTTCGACTTTATTGTTACTTTGTCCGCTTTGAATGTCGACATTGAATTGGAGTTGTACTGGTTCACTTTCTTGCATTAGTGGAACTCTTTTACTAAGGTTTTTACTCTATCCTTTTTAACTATTATTTTTTAGATATTCTTTGAATAAATTCGAGTATTAGGATTTGATTCCTTTTACCAGTATTTTATTTCCTTAATCTGTTGCTTTGCTTCTGGGCATATGTTTCTGAATCATTATTATCATTTAGTTAATTTAGTGAAAGACTTAAAAAAATCATAAGAGCTTAAGACTAAAATGACAATGGTGATGCTATATATGTTTGCCTAGTTATACATAAATAGTCAGTTAAGATGCACAAAATTATACTATGTGATTTATTAGAAATGAGTTATCTTTTTTTTCCAATTATTCTTGTGGATAGACCATAAACTAGAATAAACTTTTTCTTATAAGATTGTAGTAAGTTTCTTTCATAAAAGAAAAAGTTTTTCTTCTTTGAGTATATGTTTACGACTGCTAATTACTTAGTCATAAAAACTACAAAAAAAAAATCTTGTTAATCGTATTAATTTCTCTATGCCTTTTACCTCGCTGTAAGTTATTTTACTATTATGATAAGCTATCTTAAATTAGTCTATGGATATGGACTTCTTATTTGTTCACTGTTAAAGAATAAATTGGCATTTTCATGAGTTTATCTTAATTTTGTGAACTTCATTTGAATAATTTTTTTTGTATGTTTTATTATCATAATTATTTTTATTTTGTAAATTAATCGGATGTTTCATATTAAATTGTGGAGTATATTTTTTTATTATTCCCACCAAAAATAGATTCAAGAGAGAATATAACTAATTGGGTCTAGGCACATTATAAGGCGGGCCTATTAACGGATAAATGCGGGTTTCAAATTAATTCAAAGCTCGCTATAAAAAAAAGGAATTAGAATAAAGGAATAATTGTGAGGCAGAAAAATGAGTCATGAACTAATTCAAGACTAGTTGCAATAAATAATAAAATGTACAATTAATATCCCGAATCTAAAAGAGACAAAAATAAGTGAAATACTCTAAATGCTATAAAAAACTTTAGATGCACTTTAAATATTAGCTCATGTGTTCATACCCGAACCTTGGATTGATATGCTTAAATAATAAAATGATCATGTGTGCATTCCGCGTTTCGACACCTTTAAATTAAAAATAATTGTGTTATAACCATGTGTACATTCCATACCTTCGTTTAATATTTAATTTCAAAGAAGTACCTTGTGTGCGTAACTCATCTTGGTGAACACAATTAATAAAATATAATAATTAATAAGCGTTAATAAATAAGTCATGATAAAAAAAATACAAGAATAGCTAAAAAAAATTGGTTTAAGTCGTACATGAGTCAATAAAGTGACCGTGCTAGAACCACGGGACTCGAGGGGTGCCTTACACATTTTCCTCTGTCAACATAATTCCTTACTCAATCTTCTATTTTTGTAGACCATGAAATAAGAGTCAAACCTTCCTTTTGAAAGGGGATTCAAATAAAAGGTGACTTGGAACACCAAAACTCAATTCCAAGTGGCGACTCAAAATAATAAATAATCCTTTTTCAAAACTTCACTTTAATTGGAAAAAAACTCCTCTAACTCAACCACGAATGTCACGACCCAAGTTTTCCTCCGTTGGGTAACGTGATGGCACCTAGTCTTAGGGACTAGGTAAGCCTAATATTTCACTGAGCAACAACAATAATAAAAAAAAATATAACAGTCTCGATATGGAATCTTGACAAAATTTATAATTTTCCAAAACCCGATAAACACAAGTCATAAGCTCTACGAATTCTTCTGACAAAAATCTAAGTACAACTGTATAGAAATAATAAGTACAGTTGAAATACAAGAAGGTGACTCCGAAGCCTGCGAACGCAACAACAAGTTCATCTTGAGTCTCCTCAGCAAAGATCCACACAGCTGCAACAGTCAATACCTGGATCTGTGCAAAACAAAAATGCACAGAAGAGTAGTATGAGCACACCACAGCGGTGCCCAGTAAGTATCAAGACTAACCTCGATGAAGTAGTAACGAGGACTAGTGCAGACACCCACTGGTCTAATAAGTGAAAAGGAATATTTATAATAGTGGTGAAAACATAATATTTATCTAAAGATTTTTCGATAAAGTTAACAGTACGATAGGGTAATACGAAAAGGTATTCAGCAATTACGGTCAACGAACCTTATAATTAAATATGTGCAAAGAGAATAGAAGGAACGCAAGTCAAATGTCGGAAATCATAACCCGATAGAGCGCTGGCAACTCAGCACTGCATCAATTTATTCACGCCAGGCCTTAGCCAATAAACTCAGTAAATGTAACGACCCGACCGGTCATTTCGAGCTCTAGCGCGTCGTTCATCGAGTGCAAGTCATGAACAACTTCATTTCAGGTATATTGACTTGTACGTATGGTCGGAATTGAAATTCAGGAAGATCAGAGTTGAATTGAAAGGAGAATATTTATTTTTGAAGCCTTAAGTTGGAAGAATCGACTCAGACTGGAATTTGGAGTAAACGACCTCGGAATCAGGATCTGAAGGTTCCAGAAGGTTCGTATGATGATTTCGGACTTGGGTGTATGTCCGGATCGGGGTTTGGTTAAACCGGGAGCGTTTCGACGTATAATGTGGAAGTTAACATCTTTGAAGGAATTTCCTAAGTTTGGCTTGAAGAGCATTTCAGAGATATTGATGCCTGTTTGGGATTCCGAGTATGGGAATAGCCCCATATGGTGATTATGGAGTTGGGAGCGCGATCGGAAGTGAATTCGGATGTCCGAAGGTCATTTTGAAGCCATTTGGCTAAAGATAGAAAATTGAAGGTTTTTGAAGAATCCGACCGGAAGTGGAAAATTTGATATCGGCATCGGAATGCGATTCCGGAAGTTGGAGCAGGTCCGTAATGTCGAATACGACTTGTGTGAAAATTTTGGGGTCAATCAGATGTGATTTGACAGGTTTCGGCATCGGATATGGAAGTCGAAATTTCTTAAGTCTTAAAGATTTGGATGTGAGCGCGATTCGTGATTTCGGCGTTGTTTGATGTGATTTGAGGGCTCGATCAAGTCCGTGTTATGTTTTGAGACAGGTTGGTGTGATTGGATGGGGTACCAGGGGCCTCGGGTGGATTTCGGGTGGTTAACGGATCAAAGTTGAAGTTGGGAAAGGGCTGAAATTGCTTTCATCTGGTGTGACCGCACCTGCAAGGCTTTGGCCGCAGGTGCGGAGCCGCAGGAGCGGCCTTGGTGCCGTAGGAGCGAAGGTGGCTGGGCTAGGCTAGAACTGCAGGTGCGAGGGAATTTCCGCACCTGCGAAGGCGCAGGTGCGGCATTTGGATCGCAGGTGCGAAGTTTGGCTGGAGTCGAGGAAGCCGCAGGTGCGGGAGATTGAGCGCACCTGCGGAAGCGCAGGTGCGAGCAGAAGACCGCAGGTGCGAAAAATGACCTGGGCAGATTGTTTTAAAAACCGAGAATGGACGGTCATTTCTTCATTTCTTCTTTGGTTTGGGCGATTTTGGAGGAGCTTCAAGAGACGATTTTCGTCATGAATCACAAGGTAAGTAACTCCTTCATGTTCTAAGTTAAATACAAGATTATTACATGGATTGAACATGAATTTTGGGAAAATATGGGGTTTTGGAGAAAACCTAGAAATTCGGTAAAAGTGGATTTTAACCACGAGTTGAGCATGAATATTTGAGTAAATTGTATAACTGGACTACTGAAGTTATGGGTAGAGTATATCTTTGAGAAATTTCGGTATCCGGGCACGTGGGCCCAAGGGCATTTTGGTCAATTCACTAAGCGGAGTTGGGAATTTGTATAATTTGAATTGTTAACAAGTATTTGAGTATATTCTCATTAGTTTGCCGTTATTTGGCTAGTTCCGGAGCATTTTGCAACGATTTGAGTCGTCAGAAGGGCTTGGAGGCCGGTTACGGAATTTTGGAGTGAGGTAAGTCTCCTTTCTAACTTTGTGAGGGGAATTGTCCCCCTAGGTGAACTAAATAAATATATGAAATTACTTGCGGGGGATACGTACGCACGAGGTGACGGGAGTCCGTGCGTAGCTACAGTTATACCATGTCCGGGTAGTCTAGGACCCACTAGCATGCCTTAATTATTATACTTGTGATCCTATAAATGATATTTGTCTGGTGATCTTACCAAGTTAGGAATTGAATATTTGAAAGAACCTGAACTTATTTTCCTCGATCATTTTAAAAGAAAAATGGAAACTTCCTTGTATGATTGTGTTCCTGAGGAACCAGTGATGTTTTTAAAACCTTATTAAAACTTGGCAAAAGATTTTCCAGAAATGTTTTAAACTATATCTTCATGTTCACCTAAAGAGAATTTTATCACTTGAATTTGAGAAGCTGTCTTCCTGATGAAATATGAATCTATTGTGTGAATACGTGTACATATGAGCACCTGAGTCGTAGGTACGATTCGCGAGCAGGCTAGCCGTATTTATTTATATGTATAACCGCGTCACATGATCGATTCGCGAATGGGGTGAATACATGCGTCTATGGTTCGAGCCATTCGACCCTCGGCAGTGCACAGTTTATTATTGTCGGTCCGCGCCGTTCGACCCTCGGCAGTTGTTTGCATATGATAAATGCTACATACTTCTATGATTTATACTTGTTTATTAGTATAAAGAGTTATGAACTTTCCAGTCAAAAAGAATAAGAATTGATATGTAAGAATGTGAAGTAAGTCTATGCTTCTTACTCTTGATTATTATTTAATTGCCAAACTGAAACGACGAAGGTTTAATGTGCTAAATATGATTCAAATTGTTATTTCTTATTCCCTGGTCATTATTAAATATGTCTATGATATACATGCTTAGTGTCTCACTGAAATTATACTAGGCTGACTTATAGCAAGTGTCAAGTCGACCACTCGTCACTACCTCTCCGAGGTTAGGCGGGATACTTACTGAGTACACGTTGTTTTCGTACTCATACTACTCTTGCTGTGCATTTTTGTTGCACAGGTACTATCATAGCAATAGGGCTGACTTGGAGACTTAGGCGAGCTGCATTACCAGAGACGACCCGCAACCGACAGAGTCACCCTCTATGTATTGTATTTTATTTCTAAATTACTTGTCCAATCTGTATTTCGGACAAGCTTTGTAGTAATTGTATAAACTTTTAGAATCTGCTCATGCACTTGTGACACCGAGTTCTGGATATATGTATTTGGGTTGTGTTTTTACATAAATGAACTGTTGCTTTTCCTACGAAATGGATTTCTAGATAGATGTTAAGTATAAAAATGAAAAGTACGATTTCGAAAGTGCTAAAACAGGAAATTTTACTTCTATTAATTAATGATTGGCTTGCCCGACAGTGGGGTTCGGCGCCATCACGACCTCATGGATTTTGGGTCGTGACAGTAAAGCTGTCAAAAGTTTGAATGAAAACCTTTAAATCGTGATTTTTATATTGAAAATCTTAAGATGATAATTGATTTGAAAATAGGGAAGGGAATTCTTCCTTGAACAAATGTTTTATGAATGTGTGTGTGTGTGTATATATATATATATATATATATATACACACACA
>ML300127.1:19775-37751 GCA_005239495.1 Nicotiana undulata | reverse complement strand
TATATATATATATATTTGTAAAGAGGAAACCTTTAAGCATAGTTCCTTAAAAATATGAAATGTTCAAATATACTTTTCCAAATACTGCTTTTCAAATATCATTTGTTCAGATGTGTTTTCCCAAATACTGCTCATTCAAATATCATTTTCCCGCAAGACAATTACTTTTCAAATATACTTTAAAAATAGAAGTCCTTCGGACATAACTTTTCTTGGAGATAATTGCCTTTCAGCTATACATTTCAATATATGTATATGTATATATATATATATATACTTTTCAAAACGCAGTGCAGAGGGAAAGATCTAAGGTCTCGGCCCGCAGTCCCACTGTAAATATGCTATGAAATACAGGGGAAAGATCACAGGTCTCGGCCCGCAGTCCCACTGTAAATATGCTATGAAATACAGGGGAAAGATCACAGGTCTCGGCCTGCAATCCCACTGTAAATATGCTATGAAATACAAGGGGAAAGATCACAGGTCTCGACCCGGAGTCCCACTGTAAATATGCTATGAAATACAGGGGAAAGATCACAGGTCTCAGCCCGCAGTCCCACTGTAAATATGCAATGAAATGCAGGGGAAAGCTCACAGGTCTCAGCCCGCAGTCCCACTGTAAATACGCAATGAAATACAGGGGAAAGATCACAGGTCTCAGCCCGCGGTCCCACTGTAAATATGCAATGAAATACAAGGGAAAGATCACAGGTCTCAGCCCGCAGTCCCACTGTAAATATGCTATGCAGTACAGGGGAAAGATCACAGGTCTCGGCCCGCAGTCCCACTGTAAATATGCAACGCATGGGAAAGATCACAAGTCTCGGCCCGCAGTCCCACTGTAAATATGCAATGCAGCGCAGAAGAGAGAAAGAAACCAGAGCACAGCACAAACAGCAAGGCAAAAAAATGCAGAGTACGACGAGCAGTTCAACACGAGAACTTAATCCATAATAGTGGCAGAAACTCACTCATGAAAAGTAACCACTGAAGGGAAACCCAAGCAAAAGGAAGCGATGTAACGAGGGGAAAACATAACAATTATAGCAACGATTCATAATATTTAAATCAATAGATAAGGAACCAATTATCCCGGCAAGGGAAAACAACTATAACCAATCTCGCTTAATAATTTACTTCACAGAATGATCTCAGATTAAGCAAATATTCAACAATAAGAGGTACCAAGGGAATACCGCCAATATGGGTGATGGTCAACTATACCTGAGTAGTATTTAAGGCAAATCATGTAATCATCATGTACGACTCAAGGGCACGCTTGACACCAATCCTATATATATTCCAATTCCTGGTAACAATTATATGTCTAGATGATACTAATTCTAATTAATTAGGCAGCTTGTGAGGAAAATATAGTATACGGTAAGGAAGAGAGATATTCAGTTAAGTCAATCAAGATCAAATAATCAGCAAGAGGGGAAATCGAAAGCAAGACAATCTAATTCAAACAGAAGAAGATGAAACTGGCAACCAGGAACTCAACCATAATAGTTACCACTTATTACGCATGGAATATAAGAACCTAAGAGTCCTAAAAGGCCAACCTATTTGCAAATAAGTCCGAGTACGCACTCGTCACCTTGCGTACTCGGGCTACAATCAACATAGAAGACTCAAATCCTAAGGGGTAGTTTCCCCACACAAGGTTAGGCAAGATACTTACCTCAAAGACGACAACCGGTTACTCGACAATGGACTTCTTGGGTGGGAAGACCTCCGGACGGCTCAAATCAACTAAAACAACTTCAAAATGCACATAAAACATATAAGGAACTATTTCAAATGATAAAGTTTCAATCTATATAAAATTATAAAAATCGACCCAAAAGTCGACCCCCGGGCCTGCACCTCGGAATCCGACAAATTTTACCAAATCTGATTACCCATTCCGATACGAGTTCACCCATACTAATTTATCCACAACCGATGTTGTTTGGTCTTTCAAATCATGAATTTCCATTTATGAAGTTTTCTTTCAAAAACCCAAATTCTTCAACCCAAAACACAAATTAAATGATAGAAATAAGAACTAATTCATGATATATGATTAATCATTGTGGAAGAACACTTACCGATTCGATTATCTTGAAAAATCCCCAAAATTTGCTCTCAAATGCGAAGTCCAAAGTTCAAAAATATGAAGAAAATGGCTAACCCTTGTTTATATGAATCTGCCAGGACTTCCGCACCTGCGACAAGCTTAACTGCACCTGCGCGACCGCAGGTGCAAAACTCTAACCGCACCTGCGCTCCAGTCCGCACCTGCGCCCAATGATCGCTCCTGCGGGGACCGCACCTGCGCCCCAAAGATCCGCACCTGCGAAGGCTGCCCAGTCCACCCAAGCTCGCACATGTGCACTATTTCCGCACCTGCGAAGCTCGCACCTGCGGTTCCCCATCCGCAGGTGGGGCCACATCAGAACAGCTGCCTTTTCCAAACTTTAAACTTCCCGCTAACCATCTTAAATCATCCCGAGCCCCTCGGGACCTTAACCAATTACACAAATAGGTCACATATCATCACACGAACTCAGTCGGACCCTCGAAACATCCAAAACAACGCCCGAGTCACCGAATCAAACCAAAAATCAAACTTATAACTTTCAAAACCTCAAATATCCAAACTCGTGCCGAAACCAATCAAATCAACTTGGAACGACGTGAAAATTTGCAGACATGTCCCAAATGACACAAAGGTCCTACGGCCACTCCCGGAATTCCATTCCGAGTCCTATATCAAATTTTCACCTATCAGCCGGAATCGCCGAAATTCTAACTTCCGCCAAATGGCCTCAATTTGCTCTACAGACCTCCAAATCCAATTCCGGACGCACGCCTAATTCCAAAATCATCATACGAAGCTGTTGGCGTTAACCAAAACTCATTATGAGGCCGTTTACTCAAAAGTCAAACCTCCGGTCAACTTCCTTCACTTAAGCTTCAAATTTTGAAAATTCTACCCTAATTCGACTTCGGATTATCCAGCAACTGAATCTAACCCCGCACACAGGTCGATATGCACAACCTTACATCACTAAACAAAGCTTAAATTCCCAAAATGACCGGTCGGGTCGTTACAACGTAATAGGGTTGTGGCAAAGAAAGAGCTGTGACAGCTCTGGCGACTCTGCTGGGGATAATTAATAAGAATTCGAGCTTTGTACATTGATTCTTGTTTGGCTTTTATCATGTCTTGGATATTATTGTGTTTGGAATCCTAATGTGCTATTTGTCGCTTATTTACCTCTTTAATATTTATTTGAACTGTGATATAAATTGTATCCTCTCTCGCGCCCCTCTGAGTCTTCTAATAGGTAGTTATGTTGTGTTTGCCTATCTACATCACAAAATTTCTGTCTTGAGATAAAGCCAGTTAGCCTACCAACTATTGGTGAAGGATTTAGTCACACATGTTTAGGCGGGAGAGCCGTCAGCTAGCCAGTGTTATTTTACTACTGGTGACGCTTGACGCTCCTCAGCTCTGGTTGTCCACCCGAGTAAGCCAGGTCTATATACCATCTCCTTTAGGATTTGAAAACTTAGAAGAACAATTCACAAGCAATGAATTTCCCTAGTAGGCTACGCTTTATTTGCATCATGTACATTGGACTTAGCGGGACTCGGCACAGGGGACGGGCCCGTCTAGGACAGATACCAATTTTTTCACCCAACATGTTCATATTTATGTGCTATATGTAACATTATTTGGTAGGCTTCATTCCAATGTTGACAGACTTTAGGATAGATTGATTGAATAGAGGAGAGAGAAAGAGAAATTTTCCTCCAAGTTTTCATAAAATACCCATTTTTTTAAAATAAAATTTTGAAGGGTTCTAGTATGTAAAATAATAATTTTCAAAATATTTTTATTTATTTATTTTAACTAAACTACGCGGGTTTGATTCTCATCGGATGTGAGATACGTAGGCAACCTTCATCAGGTTCAACCCCATTTTTTAAATAAATATAAAAATAAAATAAAAACAAAAAAAAGGTGTATATGGACTATTTTTTTTCTCTACTGTAAAAAAAAACAAAAAAATAATAATATAGTTACTTTGTCAGTTTTTTATCTTTCGACCAGTTTTACCCATGTGTTCGGTCCTTTTGTCGAAATAGCCTTAAAACCTTCCTCGAAAATGCAAATGGCCGTTTTAACAAAAGAGACCAAATTTTATGTTCACTTATTTTTTAAAAAGAATAGTCATTTTGAGCCTTCTTTTCTTTCTCATAATTATTTTACTAATTTAACCAAATCTTTTTAGTCCCACAGTTTGGTTTTTGTTTTTATTTTTTATAGAGTCAAAACCCGAGAAATCGGATTTTTTGTGTCAATAATATATTTGATTAAAATCTAACCCCGTGTATGGATAAATAGGTACACCATGAGTGGAGAAAGAGGTAAGTCCGAAAAGAGGCTCAGGTCAGAAGGAATACCGGATTTTCTTATTGTTGATCAGATACCACAATTGTTGTGGGATTGGTGGAGAGATTTTAAGGAATATGAGCAAAACCAGATAAAGAAGGACTTGGGACATTTGGTTCACATGATGACGATCAAGCCTAGGAGGGATGTGATCAAAGCTTTCATTCCGCACTGGGATCTTGAAAACAATGTGTTCCATTTTACTGACTGTGAAATGACTCCGACCTTGGAGGAAATCGCCCATTTCCAGGGGTGGGGCCGCAATCTTCACCGGCAAAGTCCCATTGTACCAAAAAATGTGAATGAGGGTAAGTTTCTGAAGCTCCTAAACATAAATTACGGACAATATGAAGGTTTAGGAGGCAAGTGGGTTAAGTTGGGACTTCTGTTTCATTTGTTCGGCCTAGAATGCAATTTTGAAAGGAATGTGGGAAAATTAAAATCAAAGGAAGACAAGGAAACATGGAAGATACACAGGAGGTTTGCATTTATGGTTGCATTTTTGGGGCGTGTAGTTTTTCCGAAAAGGGAAGGACGCATGACATCCGCTTGGCAGGTGTAGTTGAGGCTCTGACCTCAAAAGGGGATGATTATACTTTGGTCTCTATGATTCTTTCTTCCATTTTTCGTGCTTTAACTAGATGTAAATTGGGCGCACGAAACTTTGATGGCTGCAACATCTTGTTACGGATATGGTTTTTGGAGCATTTTTATCGTCATCCTACTATCACTAATTTTAGTAAGCTCTGGCTCAATCGCACTTATGATCACCAGAAAAGAATTGACAAATGTGACTTACCAGAAGGGATTGATGCCTGGAAAAAGCTGCTTCTTACTTTGTCAGCCAAACGAATCACTTGGAATTACGATTGGTTTTCCTCTAAAGATGTCATTTGTGAGTCTGCATATCATTCTTATTTGGTACTAATAGGATTGGATGGTGTTCATCCCTATGCTACACTTCGAGTAATGCGCCAGTTTGCACGACTACAAGAGGTGCCGCCAGTATGAGATATGAGCAAGTTTTGTTATGTTTTTGGTAAAGATCAACCTCATGACGAAGAAGAAATTACGAAAATCTGGTATGCAAGTAAAGTCTCGGAGTTGAATGAGATGGTAGAAGCCCGAGATCGTGGAGAGGTGATCCCTGAGTATATTACTTGGTTTCATGATCCTTCATCGTTTAGAGATAGGCCTGAGTGGTCGAACAAGAGGAGAAATGATCAAAGAATTATAGAAAAGATGAAAGAGGAATTGGAGCACGCTCATATCACCATAGCCAAACAAAAAGCCCAACAACAAGCCGGAGTCGCTCAGATTCGTTTAAGTATTGAGAAAGATTATCAATCTGCCTTAGGGATCATGGATAAAGATTTAAAGCATGCTAAGAATGAGGCAGCCCGCTTAGAAGAAGAACTGGCAAACACGATAGGTTTAGTCAGAAGAGTTGAAACGAACAAAAATAAGTTGCAAGAAGACTTCAGTATCATCGAAGAGGATGCACACCAGCAACAACTGGAGTTTGATCAGCAAAAAGAACAGCTTGAAACAGAAAGGGCACACTGGATACGCTCAAAGACGCTCAAAGGGTCAGCTTTATGCACAATTGGAAGAAATAAAAAGGCAGAAGAGGGGTTATCAGCACGCAGATTTTGAGGCAGAACGGTGTCAGTGGATGATTGAGAGAGGTGTGTTAAATTGTCGCATTGAATAATATGAGGGACGTGAGGCTCAGATGAGGCACACCCTCAACACTACCCAGATGTGGTTGCAGAATTGTCACATGAATATGGGGGCAAGCCAGAGAGCAGGTACTTCGAATGGCAAAGAAAGTAGAATATGTTCATGATGATCATCGCCATCTAAGCAATGATGAAGTTAGTCAACAGACAAGTGCCATCGTCCCACAGTTTCCTGCGGTGTTTCAAAATTTGTACGAGACTTTGAGGGGAGAGTGGAGGCCAAGAGATGCAGATCATTGATGATATCAGTTTAAGCAAGAAGACCATTGAAGATTAAATTTTTAGTGCAGTCCATTAGTTCTTAGTTTCATATTTATTTGTCGCATTTTTAATTTTATATTTGGAGTCTTTTGTTTTTATCAAAGTTTGTTTTATTCCAGTCATATTTTTAGAGTCAGTTTGTATATATTTCCTTTTCTCTCATTATAAAAAAAAGTTTGACTGAAAAATATTTTAGTTTGTTTTATTTTTACAAAAAAAAAACTATTAAAACTATTAAAAAAAACATCAAAACTGTTATTTCCCTCCTGAACTACGTAATGGTCTGATTCATGCGGCGTCATGATACATAGGCAATCCCTATCGGATGCGATCACAACCATAATTAATTTGGAAAAAAAAGATTTTAGGAATAAATAAATAAAAGAGAGAAAGAAAAGAGAACGCTAAATTAAAGATGAAAATAAACCAATAAGTCGGGATGAAGCATGAAGCCTGTCAAACTCATCCTAGAAATGAAAATGGCATTAGGTGCATGACATATAATGTATGATTAATATATGCAAAATGCCTAACTCTAACACGTTTGTTGTTTGTCATCTAAAAAGATATAGTTAAACAGAGGTGGTTGGTTTGTGGTTTAAACTGGCGACTCACCCTTACAACACGAGATCAAAAGGAAAAAGTAGCATGGAAAACAATAGTGAGAATGAGTCAGATAATGATGATATCCATGGACAATTGGTCGAACAAAGTTCGGGACTGGTTGAAGAAGTAAGAGTGTTAAAGCAAAAATTGGCAGAGATGTACCAAGCTTGGGCGAATGGACAGGCACCGCCTCCAATACCCACGGGGACTTCGGATAATCTTCATAATGTGTCAGTTGAAAATCAAGTGCCCATTTCCCTAACAAGTAACCCATTGTACCAACCTGGATTCAGTCCGAGCATTAACCTTCCCACTATCCCCAGTACTTCCATTCCACGTCCTCCAACCGCACCCCTCAGAAATGACCCACATACTGTACCCATTGTCCCTACTTTCACTGTTCCTCAACCAGCTCTTGCTCAAAAGTCCAACAATGATCTGCAACCGAATGCTCATGATGCTCAACATTACTCTACAGAACTGACTTTCAAGGTTCCGGATTCATACAAGCATACTCCTCAGAACATGTTCCCAGTTGAGGTCGAAAAGCCTGACAAGAATACGGAACAAGAGGAAATGACTAGAAAAATGAAGAGCTTGGAACAAACTATGAGAAACATACAGGGTTTGGGAGGCCACAAGAGTGTGTCATTTAACGATCTATGCATGTTCCCCCATGTCCATTTGCCGCCCAGTTTCAAGACCCCCAAGTTTGACAAGTATGACGGGCATGGTGATCCCATCGCCCATTTGAAGAGGTATTGTAACCAATTAAGGGGAGCAGAAGGCAAAGAAGAATTACTCATGGCTTATTTTGGGGAAAGTTTGACTGGAATTGCTTCAGAATGGTTCATAGATCAAGACATCTCTCACTGGCATGTGTGGAACGACATGGCTCAAGATTTTGTCCAACAGTTTCAGTACAATATTGATATAGTGCCAGACCGTTCCTCCCTCGTCAACATAAAGAAGAAACCAACAGAAAGCTTCAGAGAATATGCAATCAAGTGGAGAGAGCAGGCTGCTAGGGTCAAACCACCAATGAAAGAGGCAGAAATAATTGACTATTTTCTCCAAGCTCAGGATCCTGATTACCTCCATTATATGTTAGCCTCACAAATCGGGCAAAAATTGTGAGTCAGGAAGCCCTTAAGGCTACCACGCAAGCAATTCAAAGCGGGTCAAGCAGTTTCGGAAATCGGAAAAAGAAATAGGAAGGATCCATGATGGAATCTGGGTTCAGAGGAGTTCAAAGAGAGGTAGTTCCTTTTTATGTGCAGTTCTAACAAGGACAATCCAATTCTCCTCAACATTACTATCCATCTCAGGGTCCCCGATACTCAGTTCCTCCCTAACAATACACAATGTTTAATGCTCAGGCTTATGCTAGGCCTCCCAATCACCAGCAATGGCGGGCACCGACTCCACAAGGCTCCTGTCAACTTCGCTCGAATTTTCAAGCATCGTATAATCCTCGGCCCCGACAAGGATACGTGAGAGAGGAGGAGCCAAAGAAAGAGTTCACCCTAATTGGAGAATCGTATACAAGCCTATTTCGAAAATTGATGCAATTGAAGTTGATTGAACCTGTCATGCCGCGTTATGTGAATCCAAATTCAAAAGGTTTTGACTTAAATGCAAGATGTGAGTATCACTCTAACACCCAAGGACATAGTACCGAAAATTGTTGGACATTAAAGAAAGCCATTGAAAATTTGATTGAAGCAAAGTCAATTGTGGTGACAAACAATGAGGATACTCCTAATATCACAAACAATCCACTCCCAACTCATGATAATACACATTTTATTGGGATGATTTGTGATGATCGGGATTATAAGTAGTCTGGCAAGACAGAGATGGCTGTTGGAACCATAGGGCAAGAACCAAAAGTGATAGTAAGCCCGCCGCATTTGGCACCGTTGATTGTGAAAGGTGCGATTACAAGTTTGAACTTGGCAGGTTCTGGAAAAACGATTCTCTATGTCCCTGGAAGCACAAAAAAAGTTGAGGTTCAATTGGGTGGGACAAAACTTTACATCGCTGGGGGTATTCAAAAGATTGTTCCAAATAATGGTTTGAGAAATATAACAGAGCCAGTTGTGATCCGACATGCTGCACAGCTCCCAGTGACAAACACAAAAATTATTCCCTGGAATTATAATAAGAATGTCATGACATACAAAGGAAAAGAGATAGTTGAAGAAGTAGATAAAATGGGGGGATTGACCCGCTCTGGAAGGTGCTATGCGCCAGAGGAATTTAGAAAAGATAAGCAATCCAGGGAAAGTCACTTGCCAGTGAAAGAACCCTCTGCAGAAAAAGAAGCGGAGGAATTCCTTAAGAAGATGAAAATGCAGGACTACTCAATCATTGACCAACTAAGGAAAACCCCTGCTCAAATATCTTTGTTATATCTGCTTTTTCACTCGAAAGAACATCGCCGTGTGTTGATCTAAACTTTGAACGAGGCATATGTCTCAGAAAAGACAACGGTGAATCAGCTAAAATAAATGGCTGAAAGATTCTTTGAAGTGAATAAGATTTCTTTTAGCGATGATGATTTGCCTGAGGAAGGGGCTGGGCACAATAAAGCTTTGCATCTTATGGTCAAATGTGAAGGGGATTACGTAAAAGGAGTCATGATTGACGGAGGCTCAAGTGTATATGTATGCCCTCTTTCTACTCTACAACAGCTGAACATTGACACTAACAGAATTCGAACTTGTAGTGTCAGCATCAGAGCTTTTGATGGTTCAAGAAGAGACACTATTGGGGACACCATGACAATGGGCCCTGATGATTTTAACATTGTCTTTCAAGTGTTGGATATGAAAACTTCCTATAATTTTCTTCTGGGAAAGCCGTGGATCCATATGGCTAGAGTTGTACCATCCACCCTACATAAAATGGTCAAATTCCAGTATGACAAGCAAGAAATTGTTATTCATGGGGAGGACGACTCATCCGTCTATAATGACCCGTCCATTCCATGTATCGAGGCCAAGGAAGGATGTGAATCCCTCATATATCAAACATTTGAGGTGATTGAGATGGACCGAGTGGAAGAAGGAAAACCAATTATGCATCCCCGTCTTTCAGACACATCTATGATGGTAGCTTCACTAATGTTGAGGAACGGCTATGAACAAGGAAAAGGATTAGGATCCTCTCTGCAGGGAATTATGAACCCCATTGTTCCCTTTTTGAAGAAAGATACCTTTGGATTGGGTTTTAAACTAACATCAGCTGACAAAAATAGAGCCAAGGCCCGCAAAAAGAATGAATGGAATTTGTCCAAACCAATCCCTCACATCGCCTACTCTTTTGTCAAGCCACATTTTGAAGAAGTCCAAAATCTTTCTACTCAGGATGACATTGATGAAGTCTGCCAGGGTCTCAAGGAGATGTTCTATGAGATCAATATGGTTCAAGTTGGCGAGGGCCCTAGCCGTGCAAGTGTTCAGCTGATTGGTCTAGATACCTCGCTCAACAACTGGGAAGCAACTCCTCTTCCCATCAGGAAGGAGTCTTGGTAGTATGTTTTGTTGCTTTTTTTGTATTTGGATTATTTTAAGGGTTGTAATCCAGATATTTTTGTTTAAATGCTTTGCTTTGATGTTAATCATTCTATCCTTTCAAAATTCAATGAAATGAAGTTCCAGCTTCATAGTAAAATTCTGTCGTTTTCTTCCCCTAATTTTTGTTAATTTCTTATCATTTTCAGTTTTGTTAATGTTGGCTTAAAAACATAACATGCACGCGGAATTCATGCCCAGGTCCTAAAAAGCTGTCTAATCTCGANTTTTTGTTTATTTCTTATCATTTTCAGTTTTGTTAATGCTGGCTTTAAAAACATGACATGCACGCGGAATTCATGCCCATGTCTTAAAAAGCTGTCTAATCTCGAAATAATGAATCAAGAAGTTGAGTATGATGAAGATGAGACTTTAAAGGAAATAAAAAGGGAATTGGATCAATTTGAGAATAAGTCTAAGCCTAACTTAAATGAAACTGAGGAAATCAACCTGGGAAGTCCTGAAGAAACCAGAGAAACAAAAATAAGCATTCATACTGAACAAAATACAAGAGATGCCATAATTCTAGTTTTGTTCGAGTATAGAGATGTATTTGCTTGGTCGTATGATGACATGCCGGGTTTGAGTGCCGATTTAGTGGTTCATAAGCTTCCAACATATCCCAATTTTCCACCAATCCAGCAAAAACAAAGAAAGTTTAAGACAGACATGAGTGATAAGATTAAAGAAGAAATCACGAAGCAACTAAATGCAAATGTGATCAGGGTCGTCAGATATACCACATGGTTAGCAAATGTTGTGCCAGTGCCAAAAAAGGATGGAAAAATCAGAGTTTGTGTTGCCTATAGGGATTTAAACAAAGCAAGTCCAAAAGACAAATTTCCTTTACCCAATATTCATATCCTTGTTGACAATTGTGCTAAACATGAGATCCAATATTTTGTGGATTGTTATGCCGGGTATCACCAAATTCTGATGGATGAAGAATATGCAGAAAAGACCGCCTTCACCACTCCATGGGGAACTTATTGTTATAGAGTCATGCCATTTGGTTTGAAAAATGAAGGGGCAACTTACATGAGGGTCATGACTACCATATTCCATGACATGATGCACAAAGAGATTGAAGTGTACATTGATGATGTGATCATTAAGTCCAAAACAAAATATGACCACGTGCAAGACTTGAAAAAGTTCTTTGAAAGGCTATGAAGGTACACTCTCAAACTCAATCCAGCCAAATGTGCATTTGGAGTTCCTTCTGGGAAGCTTTTGGGTTTTATAGTTAGTCGAAGAGGCATTGAGTTAGATCCCTCAAAGATAAAGACCATTCGAGATCTTCCTCCCCCAAAGAATAAAAAAGAAGTCATGAGTTTACTCGGGAGGTTGAACTACATCAGTAGGTTCATCGCGCAGCTTACAACCACATGTGAGCCTATTTTCAAGTTGTTGAAAAAGAACGCTGCTATCAAGTGGACAGATAAGTGCCAAGAAGCTTTTGATAAGATCAAAGAATATTTGTCAAATCCCCCTGTTTTGGTACCGCCGGAACCTGGTAGGCCTTTGTTCTTATATCTGTCAGTAATGGATAGTTCTTTTGGTTGTATTCTGGGTCAACATGATGCCACAGGTAAAAAGGAACAAGCAATCTGTTATTTGAGCAAAACGTTCACCACTTATGAGGCCAAATACACTCTTTTGGAAAGGACATCTTGCGCCTTAACTTGGGTCGCCCAGAAGCTTAGGCATTATCTTTTGGGCTATCCAACTTACCTCATATCCTGAATGGATCCCCTGAAGTACATCTTTCAGAAGCCAATGCCAACAGGCAGATTGGCAAAGTGGCAAATCTTGCTCACAGAGTCTGATATTGTTTATATCACTCGTACAGCCATGAAGGCACAAGCTTTGGCTGATCATTTGGCAGAAAACCCGGTTGATGATGAGTATGAATCTTTGAACACATACTTCCTAGATGAAGAGGTTAATTTAGTTGAAGAATCTGTCCAAGATGACAGACAAGTTTGGAACTATACTTTGATGGGGCGGTCAACATCAAAGGCGTAGGGATTGGGGCAATTCTTGTATCACCTACGAGGCAACATTACCCTGCCACGACGCGACTTCGTTTCTTCTGTACAAACAACACGGCAGAATATGAAGCTTGCATCATGGGTCTGAACATGGCAATAAATCTAAATGTGCACGAATTGTTGGTGATGGGAGATTCATATTTTTTTTTCTTATTCGGCAGGCTCAAGGTGATTGGGAGACTCGAGATATCAAGGTCATTCCATATAGACAATGTGTGGAAGATCTTAGCAAAAGGTTCAAGTCCATCGAGTTCAAGTACATTCCCAGGTTTCACAATGAATTAGTTGATGCCTTGGCCACCCTAGCCTCAATGCTTCCATATCCGGGTAATACTCACGTTGACCCATTGGAAATTCAAATTCGGGATCAACATGGTTATTGCAATACAATTGAAGCAGAACTAGATGGTGAACCATGGTACCGTGATATTAAACAGTATGTGAAAACAAGAGAATATCTGGAACATGCTCATAGGGATCAAAAGAGAACTATTAGGCGACTCTTTAATGGTTTCTTTTTGAGTGGGGAAATCCCATACAAAAGAACTCCGGATTTAAATTTGTTGAGATGTGTGGATTCCAAAGAAGCTGAAATGATTATGAATGAGGTGCATTCGGGAGTTTGTGGTCCGCAAAGAAAATCCTTCGGGCAGGATATTATTGGCTTACTATGGAACGAGATTGCTTTTGTTTTGTTCTCAAGTGCCACCAGTGTCAGATTCACTCGCCTCCTTCAAAGTTATACTCTATGTCGGATCCTTGGCTTTCTGTTGCTTGGTGGAATGGACGTCATTGGCCCAATCGAGCCAAAAGCTCTAAATGGACACAGATTCATCTTGGTTGCAATTGATTACTTCACCAAATGGGTGGGAGCTATTACATTGAAGGCAGTCACCAAGAAAGCAGTAGTAAGTTTGTTCACTCTAACATCATATGTCGTTTCGGTATTCCAAAAACCAGCATCACAGATAATGCTGCCAATTTGAATAGTCATCTAATGAAGGAAGTATGCGAACAATTTAAATTGAGCATCGCAATTCTACTCCTTACCGGCCCAAAGCTAATGGAGCTGCTGAAGCTGTGAACAAGAACATCAAGAAGATTCTTAGGAAGATGGTCCAAGGGTCTAGACAATGGCACGAGAAATTGCCTTTTGCTCTTTTGGGATACCGGACAACTGTCCATACATCAGTTGGCGCATCGCCCTACTTGTTGGTTTATGGCACTGAAGAAGTCATACCTGCGGAAGTTGAGATTCCCTCTCTCCGGATCATTGTTGAAGCAGGAATTGAGGACACTGAATGGGTCAAGTCCCGACTGGAACCATTGAGTTTAATTGATGAAAAGCGTTTGGTGGCAGTTTGTTTTGGTCAGTTATACCAACAAATAATGGCACGCGCTTACAATAAGAAAGTGCGCCCAAGACAGTTTGAGGTAGGACAACTTGTTTTGAAACGTATCTTTCCGCACCAGAAAAAAGCAAAAGGAAAGTTCGCCCCGAATTGGCAAGGTCCTTACCTCGTCAAGAAAGTATTGTCTAAAGGAGCTCTACACTTGGCAGATATAGAAGGAAAGGTGATTGATATATCCGTCAACGCGGATGCGGTCAAGAGATGCTATGTCTGACATGACTTTGTTGGGGCATTTTTGTACTTAGCATTCTCAGGTTGGGATGACGAAAGGCCATCATTCTCGCTACCCAAACACTGGTCAACCTTAGTTAATCCTTTGAAGCCTTGTTTATATTATTTCTTTGTTTGCCCCTCTTTTGGAACCAATGTACTTAATTAAAAAAAATCAAACAAAAAAAAATCATAAAGAAAAACATCAAAAAAATAAAAAATCAAAATACAAGTTCATGTTAATTGAACTACGTCCGACCTGATTCCGAAAGGATACGTAGGCAGACTCACACTGGGGTTCAGTCACACTAAAACAAAAAATCCACATTTCCTAGTATTCAAAGAAACTGGGGCATGATTTTATTTTATTTGTCGTCGTTTTTTCCGTCAAAATGGTTCCAAAAGTTGTAATTCCGTTCATTAGTTATTTTCACCGTTCCCTTTTAAGACCTTCTGATAAGCTTTCGAGGATTCTAAGTTGGTATATTACGGTGATGCCTCAGTCATTGTAAAGAGAGAAAAATAAAATGAGAAAGTCTTATTGGTGAAAACCCTCACGGACACTATAAGGCGATAGTGAGTTGAGAGAAAGACAAATGAGAGAGGTCAATCGGTGAAAACCCACAAAGGGCATCGTTGATCGATTTAGGCCTTCATATATCTCGGCAAAGCATGGTTAAGACAAAGAACTCAATTTCAAAGTGAAGTTTACAACGGATTTTGATAATTAGACGGTTCAGACGGATCGGGCATCCAGTCCAAAGTGCATGTCATGTTCATTGAAGTCAGCATATTCCTCCAGATAAGTCCTATTTATTTTTATTTTTCTTCTCTGAAAGTTACACTTCTTGATTAAGTTGTAATACGATTAGTTCACCTTCTTGTTTTCTTTTGTACTATTCTTTTTGAGTCCCTTTCAGTCTAATTTCGTCAAAGCAAAGCAAAGAAAATGCCGCAAAATTGGTTACAGTTTCCCTGTTATATGAAGCAAAACTTTCTGGGCATGAACAACATAGGCAAAGGCATAAAGCCACCTTTGATTTTCCCTGAGGAGCAAAAGGCTTGAAGAATGGAACAATGTGTCAAGGGTCGATAAAAGTAATTCAGTTAAAAGTTATTCTGGGAGCAAGGTTGTTTGCACCATAAACACGAATGGTGATAGGCGCAAAATAGTCAGGTTTTGATGTTGAGAAAGAAGATCTCCAGACAGCAATGACAGAATCTCCCAGCAATTTGTATGACCATCGACGAGTCAGTGTTTCTAACAAGTGTAATGGACGCAAGGTCAAGTCGCCCAGGAAACCAAGGCCACAAACTGACCACCATTTTAAAAGTAACAAATTATTCTTTGTTCAGAACAGGAACATAACTATTTTAGGAAACAGTTCGTGAAAAGACGAACACCACCAAGTGAAGTTCTCAAATCCTTAGTTTTCTTCTAATATACATGTAATTGTGTTATTCTTAGTTTCATTATAGGGAATAAATACCCTATCTTTAACACGGGGTACCACGTCCCCTAGTCGCATTACTTTCTGCCAACATAGGGTACGACATTGCCTAGTAGCATCTCAGTGGTCCATGAGCCTCACCTTATTTCCAACACAGGATACTACATCCCCTGATTGTATTTATCATTGCTAACATAGGGTACGACACTCCCTAGTTGCATTTTTTTTTCTTTTTTCTCTGCCTACATAGGGTACGACATTCCCTAGTAGAATCTTAGAGAGCCAAGAGCCTCATCTTATTGTCAATACAGGGTACTACATCCTCTGTTCGCATTATTTTCTATCTACATAGGGTACGACATTCCCTAGTAGCACCACAGAACGCTGCAAGAATTATCTTATTACCAACACAGGGTACTACATTCCCTGGCTGCATCTTATTGCCAACACAGGGTACTACATCCCCTGGCTGCATTTATTTTCTACCTACATAGGGTACAACATTCCCTAGTAGAATCTCAGTGAGCCATGAGCCTCATCTAGTTTCCAACACAGGGTACTACATCCCCTGGTTGTATTTCTCGTTCCTAACATAGGGTACGACACTCCTTAGTAGCATCCCAATAAGCCACGAGCCTCATCTTATTTCTAACACAGGGTACTACATCCCCTAGCTGCATTACATTTTGCCGACATAGGGTACGATATTCCCTAGTAGCATTTCATAGCGCCACGAGCGTCATTTTGTTGCAAACATAGGGTAGGACATTCCCCGGTAGCATCTCAGAGAGCCACGAGCCTCATCTCATTTTCAAACACAGGGTACTACATCCCCTAGCTGCATTACATTTTGCCGACATAGGGTACGATATTCCCTAGTAGCATTTCATAGCGCCACGAGCGTCATTTTGTTGCAAACATAGGGTAGGACATTCCCCGGTAGCATCTCAGAGAGCCACGAGCCTCATCTCATTTTCAAACACAGGGTACTACATCCCCTGGTTGCATTTTATTGCCAGTATAGGGTACGACATTCCCTCGTAGCATCTCAAAGTTCCACATGCCTCATCTTATTGCCAATACAGGGTACTACATCCCCTGGTTGCATTACTTTCTGCTAACATAGGGTACGACATCTCCTAATAGCATCCTAGAGTGCCTCAAGCCTCATCATATCGTCAACACATGGTACTACATCCCCTGTTTACCTTCCATATTGTTAATATAGGGTACGACATCCCCTATTTTCAAAAAAAAAAAAAGAAAAACCCATGTCTTTTTCAATTTTTATTCTGCAATAGCGAAGATAGTTTAATATGTCTTCAATAACTCACAAATATTATAGTTTAATATGTCTTCAATAACTCACAAATATTTCCTACTGCAAACTGGGGCAGAAAATTTTTGTTCGTTTTGTTTGATATTGATGGCTTGTAGGTTTTTCTACAAAGCACGTATTGGATGTGCAAAAATAAGATTCCAGCTCTTGCCAGAGAACGTGGAATATTTGATCTCAATACCAGCCGAACCAGTTTTGACATAATGTATGTGGCACATATGGTGAAGATCCATCTTCTCATCATATGATCAAGAAACAAGCCTGTGAGAGTATTTCATAGTCTGCTACATCGAGAGCACCATGTTTCAGTCTAAAGTCAATAGGAGAAACAACTCAAGAATCAAGACAAGACTCCAGATGGCATTTATATAGAAATTTTGTAACTCTTAGATTTCAAGAGTATGTAATTATTTTTCATTTTGATGTAATAGTAGGAACCGCGGATCGGAACCTCGACGGAATTTCGCTCGACTCTCCCTCTAAGAATACTCATCGTTCTTCTTGAACTATACGTGACCTGATTCCCTTATAACCCCGAAAATGTATGCTGCCTAAAACCAAGGCTCGGTCATACCTTTTTCTTTTATCTTCTTTTCCTTTTCAAATAATAGTGAGGTCAAAAATTAGTCATCGTGTTCATTTTCTTTTCCTGAAAACTATTCATGTTTCCAAGCAAAGAGGGGCGTGCTGTGAACAACTAATTTTTGACCATACCCAAATTCTATACTATTTCGGTGTAAATATTTCTTTTAGGTCTAATCTTAATATTTTAAATTTTTATCTTACCCTTAATAGGTTTTGTTTAAGAAAATTAAAAACTACAAAAAATATTCACATTCTTAGAATATAAGATTTGTTCCTATGTTTAAATAGAAG
>ML300127.1:0-19331 GCA_005239495.1 Nicotiana undulata | reverse complement strand
ATATATATATATATATATATATATATATATATATATTATACTAAAAAATAAATAATAATAATAATAATAACACCCAACTCCCCACTTTTCCACTTCACCCAACCTCATTACCCACTCCCTCACATATTCCCCCATATATCTATCCCATATTATCATTATCCCTCACATCCCCTATTAACTTACCCATGATCTTCCCCCCACTTTAAAAAAAAGACTAGTTCCTAATTACTACAAAAATGAAAAAGAACGAGAAGAAGAAGAGAGAAAGCAACAAAAAATGAGTGAAATAAAAGAAAAAGAAGCCAGAAAGAATTAAATGAAGAAAGAAAAAAAAAGGAGTCACTACATTGAAAAGTCAGAGAAGACAATGAAAAAAAAAATAAGGAAAGATCTTTGGAAAAGAAAATAACGAGAAAAGGGAGAGTAAGAAACAAAAAAGAAATTAAAAAAAAGAGAGAGTTTTTCTAGATAAAAGTTTGAGAAATTCTCGTGTAATTCGGAGGTCGAGTTTCCGTTCGTGGTTTCGGGTTCGACGTTATTGCTACTTTGTCCGCTTTGAATTGAAATTGTACTGGTTCACTTTCTTGCATTAGTGGAACTCTTTTGCTAAGATTTTTACTCTATCCTTCTTCACTATCATTTTTTAGATATTCTTTGAATAAAATCGAGTATTAGGATTTGATTCCTTTTACCAGTATTTTATTTCCTTAATCTGTTGCTTTCCTTTTGGGCATATGTTTCTGAATTATTATTATCATTTAGTTAATTTAGTGAAAGACATAAAAAAATCATAAGAGCTTAAGACTAATATGACAATGGTGATGCTATAAATGTTTGCCTAGTTATACATAAATAGTCAGTTAAAATGCACAAAATTATACTATGTGATTTATTATAAATGAGTTATCTTTTTTTCNTTATTTCTAACACAGGGTACTACATCCCCTAGCTGCATTACATTTTGCCGACATAGGGTACGATATTCCCTAGTAGCATTTCATAGCGCCACGAGCGTCATTTTGTTGCAAACATAGGGTAGGACATTCCCCGGTAGCATCTCAGAGAGCCACGAGCCTCATCTCATTTTCAAACACAGGGTACTACATCCCCTGGTTGCATTTTATTGCCAGTATAGGGTACGACATTCCCTCGTAGCATCTCAAAGTTCCACATGCCTCATCTTATTGCCAATACAGGGTACTACATCCCCTGGTTGCATTACTTTCTGCTAACATAGGGTACGACATCTCCTAATAGCATCCTAGAGTGCCTCAAGCCTCATCATATCGTCAACACATGGTACTACATCCCCTGTTTACCTTCCATATTGTTAATATAGGGTACGACATCCCCTATTTTCAAAAAAAAAAAAAGAAAAACCCATGTCTTTTTCAATTTTTATTCTGCAATAGCGAAGATAGTTTAATATGTCTTCAATAACTCACAAATATTATAGTTTAATATGTCTTCAATAACTCACAAATATTTCCTACTGCAAACTGGGGCAGAAAATTTTTGTTCGTTTTGTTTGATATTGATGGCTTGTAGGTTTTTCTACAAAGCACGTATTGGATGTGCAAAAATAAGATTCCAGCTCTTGCCAGAGAACGTGGAATATTTGATCTCAATACCAGCCGAACCAGTTTTGACATAATGTATGTGGCACATATGGTGAAGATCCATCTTCTCATCATATGATCAAGAAACAAGCCTGTGAGAGTATTTCATAGTCTGCTACATCGAGAGCACCATGTTTCAGTCTAAAGTCAATAGGAGAAACAACTCAAGAATCAAGACAAGACTCCAGATGGCATTTATATAGAAATTTTGTAACTCTTAGATTTCAAGAGTATGTAATTATTTTTCATTTTGATGTAATAGTAGGAACCGCGGATCGGAACCTCGACGGAATTTCGCTCGACTCTCCCTCTAAGAATACTCATCGTTCTTCTTGAACTATACGTGACCTGATTCCCTTATAACCCCGAAAATGTATGCTGCCTAAAACCAAGGCTCGGTCATACCTTTTTCTTTTATCTTCTTTTCCTTTTCAAATAATAGTGAGGTCAAAAATTAGTCATCGTGTTCATTTTCTTTTCCTGAAAACTATTCATGTTTCCAAGCAAAGAGGGGCGTGCTGTGAACAACTAATTTTTGACCATACCCAAATTCTATACTATTTCGGTGTAAATATTTCTTTTAGGTCTAATCTTAATATTTTAAATTTTTATCTTACCNTTTTTCCCAATTATTCTTGTGGATAGACCATAAACTAGAATAAACTTTTCCTTATAAGATTGTAGTAAGTTTCTTTTATAAAAGAAAAAGGTTTTCTTCTTTGAGTATATGTTTACAACGGTTAATTACTTAGTCATAAAAACTATAAAAAAATCTTATTAATCGTATTAATTTCTCTATGCCTTTAACCTCACTGTAAGTTATTTTAGTATTATGATTAGCTATCTTAAATTAGTCTATGGATATGGACTTTTTCCTTGTTCACTGTTGAAGAATAAATTGGCATTTTCATGAGTTTATCTTAATTTTGTGAACTTCATTTGAATAATTTTTTGTGTGTGTTTTATTATCATAATTATTTTTATTTTGTAAATTAATCGGATGTTTCATATTAAATGGTGGAGTATATTTCTTTATTATTCCCACCGAAAATAGATTCAAGAGAGAATATAACTAATTGGGTCTAGGCACATTGTAAGGCAGGCCTATTAACGGATAAATGCGGGTTCCAAATTAATTCAAAGCTCACTATAAAAAAAAAGAATTAGAATAAAGTAATAATTGTGAGGCAGAGAAATGAGCCATGAACTAATTCAAGACTAGTTGCAATAAATAATAAAATGTACAATTAATATCTCGAATCTAAAAGAGACAAAAATAAGTGAAATACTCTAAATGCTAGAGAAAACTTTAGATGCACTTTAAATATTAGCCCATGTGTTCATACCCAAACCTTGGATTGATATGCTTAAATAATAAAAGGATCATGTGCGCATTCTGCGTCTCGACGCCTTTAAATTAAAAATAATTATGTTATAACCATGTGTACATTCCGTACCTTCGTTTAATATTTAATTTCAAAGAAGGACCTTATGTGCGTAACGCATATTGGTGAACACAATTAATAAAATATATTAATTAATTAAGTGTTAATAAATAAGTCATGATCAATAAAATACAAGAATAGCTAAAAGAAAAATTGGTTTAAGCCGTTCATGAGTCAATAAAGCGACTGTGCTAGAACCACGGGACTCGAGGGGTGCCTTACACCTTCTCCTCTGTCAACAGAATTACTTACTCAGTCTTCTATTTTCTTAGACCATGAAATAAGAGTCAAACCTTCCTTTTGAAAAGGGATTCAAATAAAAGGTGACTTGGAACACCAAAACTCAATTCCAAGTGGCGACTCTAAATAATAAATAATCCTTGTTCAAAATGTCACTTTAATTGAAAAAAACTCTTCTAACTCAACCACGTAATAGGGTTGTGGCAAAGAAAGAGGTGTGACACCCATACTAGGGTTGGGTCACAACCCTAGCTACAAATTTAGCTACTAACGGAAAATGCAGAAATTAAAGAAGAAATAAAGATAGAATCCCTAATAATTATTTATGGGAATAAAATCTAATGTTTGGGACAAATCTAGTACAATATTACTAAAAAAGGTAAAGAAAAACGGCTCAGGTGCTCTCCCAAAATAAAACATAACCTAAAAATGACAAGAAGTCCTATTAATACTAAGCTAAAAATATCTGACAAAAACGCCCCTGCTGAAGTTGTGCGACTGAATAATTCTGAGTGCGGACTACACTCTGAGCTTGACTTGTCAACTCGGCCTTCTGCGGTCGCATAAAAGTGGGATGCATCCGCATTTCATTTAATTATGCGGACTGCATATTTCTGAGTGTCGCCGCACACTTGACTTGGGTTGGACTTGGACATACTTCTGCGGACCGCACATTTATGTGTGCGGCCGCACACTTGGCTTCTGCGGCTGTACAAAAATCGTGCGGACTTCATATCTTCAATTGGCATTCTATGAATCTCTTCTTCTGCGGTCAACATATTAGTGAGTGCGTTCACACTTGGAGTTCTGCGGTCGCACAATAATGGTGCGGTCCGCATACCTTCAATTGTCCAAAATTCCAACTCTCTGAACCTCTCTTTCCCGGTTGAACCACAATTCAGCGGTCCTCATACTCTGTAGCTAATATTTACAGGGTTCATTCATTGTTTGCGGCCGCACTGTAAGCAATTTTGCCTTGTTTTGGTCCTTGTCCAATTTTGTCTCCTTTTTGAGTTGCTTTTCACTTCTTTGGCTTGTTTCCCAATATTCATGCAAGAAAGATCATTTCATTAGTTCTCGGGGATACCTTTAAGCATTTTTGAGCTAAAACACAAGTAAAAGAGAGCAAATAAGCGTCAAAATCTCTACTTATCAACTCCCCCAAACTTAAGCTTTTGCTTATCATCAAGTAATTAAGGAAATTCCTGCCTCCATTAGAAAAAAAGGATATTTCAGTTGGCCTAAGTTGAGTCAAACACAAATCAATTGGGATCAACAATTATACACAGGCTCATGAATCACTAACAAGCCCATGATTTGAATGTTAAAGCACAAATGGCTCTAAGTGATGCCTGGGCATCAAGGGTTGACTTTGTTCATCAAGGAAGCTCGCACTTTCATGCAAGTTGCTGTGGATCCCAAGCTCCACCTCCTATACTCTCCGATAGATCATCTCACTCACGAATCAAGAATTCAAAATAATGACTCGAGGAAGACTCGCTCATCACTGAATGTCCCAAGCCTGGCTCTAAGTACTATATGCTTGCCCCTCATGTAGATCACCACTAACGTAAGCTTGCTCGGGTTGAAATCATGTAGGGATGTTTCGGCATGTAATGAAGGCTTTTGGATTAAGGAGGGTAATATCAGATTGGAATCGGTTCATCTTTCCTTTAGCACTTCGTATTCTCTTGGTTGCTCATACCTTGCCGACTCTTTGAGTCATTTTCTTTCCCCTTAGAGGGATTAGAGAGACTTGACATCACTCTTTCTTTGTCATGCTATTCACAATCTGCTTCTTTGCTTTCTCTATGCTTTGAAATTTTTCTTTCTTTTGCATTTTTTCAACCCTTTCATATTATTCACTTTCTTTTTGTGTTTTTCTTTGTTCTTCCTTTCTTTTTCTTTGCCTTTTTCTCTTTTTCATTTATTTTTCCTTTTTGTGCCTTGAAACCATCTTTAAACTCTTCGTCTCTCCCCCAAACTTATGTTTTTGCCATTTGAATCACATGAGTACTAAAGAAAAGTCGGGTGCCAAGAGAGAGTCACTATAAAATGGTTAAAGGCTTGTAATGTGGTTATTGAATAGACATGCTTTAGGCTCAAAATGGTATACTAAGGATGATATCATTGGTGGGCCATGGAGGGTTTCAAAACGTTCCAAGGAGGGCCTACAATCACTTCTCAAGCCAAGCTAACTTAGAATTTCGCCTAGAAACACATTCGGGGTAAGTTCTAGACTATTTGCATGGGTACTTGGACTTATAAAAAAATATCTCACCTCTCACACAACCGGATTGTTAAAGATAAAGGAGTCGAGGGCCCACAACAACCGCATTCAATATTGAAAATCGCTAATGGTTCAACCAAACCGCCCGATGATTGCCTAAGTCAACACAAGATTCACAAAGTCACTAACTAGATCTATTTCTATACAAAAACTTATTTTTAACCATAAGCGCATAGTTAAGTGTGTTGGTACCAAGTGAAACATGCTCGACCCTGTTATTCATTACTACTATTTTTGCCTAAACAAGAAAAGAAAATGGACTCGATCTCTTAAGAAGTTTGTCACGCCATGCATCGTTGGGAAGAGCCACCCGGTTCACACAAAATCCACCTTTGTAAAGAACCATGGCATTAAGAAAATCAAAGGCTTATTGATCACTCAAACATAAAAAGAAGCTAACAAATCCAAAAGAACCTACTAAAGTAAATAAGAAGTTATGCAACTAAGAAAGGCAAGTTAAAGAAGCTACAAAATAAACTAAGGGAAGTAAGATAAAAGAATATACAAACCAAAGTAAAATGAATATGTACATCAAACGAAGGGAATATTATATACATACCAAAGAGAAAATAAAGATAAAAGAAAAAATAGTATAAGATTTATTACATGCCAAAATTAATGTCAATCAATCAAAATATACCACCCCCCAAATGAAAATAAGCATTGTCCCCAATGCTTAACAAATATAAGAACAAGAAGGGTAGAGAGTTAAGAGAACTCCCTAAGTGGTCTCAGTCGCATGGCATCTCCAGCACCTTCAGTCTGCATGGCATCCTCAGCACCCTCAGTCTCCTCTAACTGTATCTCAGGGACAACAGGGTTGCTGAGCATTTGGATCATCTCCTTTGCGGTGTGGGCAGTAGCATCCGGCTCCTCAGACTGGACGGCTGCTGCCTCAGATGCCTCTGGTGCTGTTTGTGCTACTGTCTCCATAAGTAGGTCCAATGGTAGATCTCCGGCAGGTGCAATCTTGGCAACCTCTTGTCTCAACTTCTCCACTGACTTCTTCGACGCATGAGACTTCCGCATATTCTTTGTTTGCTTCCCTAACTCCTCAATGACCTCCCCATATGCCACCAGAGTCTCCATAATGGTCTTCTGGTTATCCAGAATCTTCTTCAAAGTTTCCTCCACCGATGGAGGTACCTGTGGGGCTACTAGGGAAGAAGACTGTGCTACAACAACACTGGATATGTTAGACAACTTTTAAGTGGCTGCCTGCATCAAGTTGTTGAGACTCGCCAATGTCTGGGAGACTCGCAGCGTAGTCTGTGGATATGTGGATTAAGCTGTTACTGATAATGAAGTTGATGGTCTGGACAAAGAAGGTGGTGGCATGGTTGTTATAGAAGGCATGGCAGCTGTGGAAGGCTCAGCAGATGAATCGGTAACTACTACCCTTGGCTCCTCAGACTGACCAGTGGAAGTAGTTGCCTTGCCATTGAACTTCGGGTTGTCAGCATCCTGTAGGTGGTACCATGAGAAAGGCTTCTTGGCCTTTACTTTTGTATCATACTGCCTTGGCTCCATCTTTTGATCATTGAAGTACTCAGTGAGGAAGTTTGGGTATGGATATGATCTCTCACCCTTCTGGACAACTAATGCAATATTGGTGGACATGAGGGCACCCACATTTATCAGATACCCATCCATAATCGAATCCATCAGGACTTCTCGGGGAACGGAAGGTTGTTCTCATCTTCCACAATTTGGCTTCAAAATTTAGGGTGGCCCGGACTATAGGGACCCCTGTTGTGAGCCACGGAGGTGGTGGTCCTCAAGCTGCCAAAATTTCTGCAAACCACGGCCGATCTGCATCAGCTAAAGCCAGCTTTTCCAAGCATTAGACCGCCTCCACTTCTTCAAATCCCACACATTTGTTCAAAGCACATGAGTCGAATCGGATTTGCAAATTTCACACTTTTGTTACCATGGTACCCTTCTTTATGTGAGCTACATTGGCATAAAATTCTTTAACCAAGTGCTCATTTGCGTCAAGGATACTTTGGGTGAACCATTTCCATCCCTTTCGCTCTTGGAACTGTCTGAGGATATTTGGATTGTGAATGTCCAAGTCCTTCATCAAAAATTGTCCCTCAAGTGTGAGCGACCTCTAGGGCCGCTATTCTCTGAATATGTTGAAGGCAGTCAAACTGGAAAATTTGTCTTCCCACATCTCTCTTCTCCTTGACCTCTCAAGGCCACCCACTCGAGTGTCTCCTCCTCTCCCATCATCTGGGGAATCATCATCATCATATACATTGATTGGTGTGGGAGGAGAAGGTGAATAGGAAGGCCAGGAACCCTAGCTTCCCGCATCAGAGTCAACGGAGGAACTGTTCGTAGGCCCATTCCGCAGTTGATAGCACCCTGTGGGTTGTGTTGGATGGTATTGGGGTTCAGGCTGGACCTCCATCGAGTGACCCTCGGAGGTTTCCCTAGACGGGGCATATTCATCGGTGTCAGAGGATTCCAGAGGTATGTTGGCAGTTGCTTTCTTGCTTATGGCTTTCTGAATGGCAAGTGGTAGGTTACTCTTGCCTCGGCCTCGGCCCCAGGAGGGCTCACCCCTCCCTTTTGATGAATCACCTCTACCGCGGGATCTAACCATTGTTTGCAACATATATCAATATGAATCAATTAGAAATGCAGTTCAGAATGTATACAGATGCATGTTGGAGAGGTGCAGGAAAGCAGGCTCAGAAGAAGCAGTGCGGACCACACAAAAGTGAGTGCGGCCGCAGACAGCCGAGTGCGGACCGCACAATTTCTCAGTGCGGTCACACAACCAAAAGTGCAAACTACACAAAAGTGAGTGCAGCCGCACAAACCCAGGTTCAGACTACTGGGTTCTCTGATTATCCAGCAGTGTAGACAACAATTTTGATGCGTACCGCACAATTTCACTGTGAACCGCATAACAGTGAGTGCGGTCAGCAAAAATCAAACACCAATTTTTTTATCGTACTCTCACTTATACGGACCGCACAAAAATTTGTGCAGCCGCACAATTTCAAAATTACAGGCGTCATCTTTTCTTTTATGCAATTTCATCACAGATAAGCCAAGATTTGAGCAATTAAACATGATTAGCTATTTACCCAGGACCCAATTAATATTTTAGGTACTACCCACATGATTCTAAGCAACAATGACTAACTATTGACATTTTTAGGCATGAACTAACCTTAGACAAAAGAATAAAATTAAGAATGAAGAATCTAAAGATGTAATGAACATACCAATAATGAGGGATGCATGTGAGAACCTACATAGATGGAATGCTTGAAGATTGAAATCTAATGAAATATGCATTGTGCTCGCTTAGGGTTTCAAACCTCAGAGAGGAAAAAGTGTGAATAGTGCGAGGAGGTCCTATTTATAGGTTAACCAGTCGATGCAAGACTTACCTGAGTGCAGCCGCACAATTTTGAGTGTGGTCCGCACTCTTTATCTGTACCTCTGAACGCGGTCCGCACAAAAGTGAGTGCGGCCGCAGAGTTGGTGCGGACCACACAATTTTGTGTGTGGCCGCAATTTGTTAACAAAATTTGACATGCTAAACTTTAGAGGTCATGCATTTTTTGTCTTCCAGTTGTGCGGACGCACACAGAATTATGCGACTCCAGAGTGATAGTGCGGTCCGCACGTTTTTGACACTTAGCCAATTTTTCTTGAACAGGCCCTGCAATGCACACCCATTCCTGCATACACTTCAAAACTAGTTAGCACAAAACAAATCCTATCTAATCTAAATAAGAAAACCAAGAAAAAGAAAAAAAACACATGGGTTGCCTCCCAAGAAGCACCTGATTTAACGTCGCGGCATGACGCAAGTTACCATCAATCACTTGAAGTGAAGCAACTCCACAACGTGTCCATCATCAACCTTGCCAAGATAATGTTTCAACCGGTGCCCGTTGACTCTAAACACCTCATTGTTCTTATTTTTCATATCTAAAGCACCAAAGAGTGTCACATGCGCAACTTCAAATGGGCCACTCCACTTGGATTTCAACTTTCCCTGAACATCCGTAACCGAGAATTGAACAATAGCACAAGATCGCCTTCTTGGAATTCTTTATTCCGGATATACTTGTCATGGAGGTACTTCATCTTGTCCTTATACAAGGACAAACTTGAATATGCATGGAACCGGAACTCATCAAGCTCATTCAACTGTTCCACCTTTAAGTTGGCAGCGACATCCCACTCAAGATTAAGATGATAAGGGGTTGACACTTTGTGAGTGACACCATACTTGGAGAGTAAAGTATCAAAAGCTTTATTGCAAAGGTGCAATCCCCCATCACTAATAATGGCCCTTGGAGTACAAAACCTTGTGAATATGTTCTTTTTCAAGAATGCTACCACGCACCGAGCTTCATTGTTGAGAAAAGCCACGGCTTCAACCCACTTTGACACACGTAATCCACAACTACCAATATATAAGTGTTCCCACATGAGATCACGAACGGACCCATGAAATCAATGACCCACACATCAAAAATGTCAATCTCCAAGATGGTGGTGAGGGGCATCTAATTTTTTTTGGAAATCCCACCGGCCCTTTGACATTCATCACAACGCTTGACGAGATCGCTAGTGTCCTTGTAAAGAGTAGGCCAATAGAATCCACAACTTAACACCTTAGTAGCCGTTATCGCTCCACCATGGTGACCACCATATGGCAAAGAGTGGAAAGATTCAAGAATTCTCAATTGTTCTTCTTCCAGTACACATCTTCGTATCACACCATCGGTACAAATTCAGAAGAGATAGGGATCATCCCATTAGTATTCAAGGGAGTAACATTTGAGCTTCTTCCTTTGGTTTGAAGAGAAATCCTTCGGTACAATGCCACTCACAAGATAATTGTCCAAGTTGGCGAACCAAGGCATCCCAGTCATAGAAATGGATATGAGTTGCTTGTCGGGAAATGAATCATTGATCTCAAGGCCATCATGTGACCTCCTCTCATCCTCAAATAGAGACAAGTGGTCTGCTACTTGGTTTTCACTCCCCCTGCGGTCTTGAATCTCAAGATCAAACTCTTGTAAAAGAAGTACCCACCGCATCAATCTTGCCTTAGAATCTTTCTTGCTCATCAAATATTGAAGCGCCGCATGGTCGGTGTGAATAATCACATTTGTACCCATCAAGTACGGGCAAAACCTGTCCATAGAAAAGACAATGGCAAGGAGCTCATTTTCGGTCACTGTATAGTTGACTTGGGCCTCGTTCATAGTCTTACTAGCATAGTAGACCGGATGGAAGATCTTGTTAATACATTTCCCCGATACTGCTCCAACCGCCACATCGCTTGCATCACACATAAGCTCAAAAGGTAAGCTCAAATTTGGTGCAGTGATAATAGGAGTATTAGTCAACTTATACTTGAGTAATTTGAATTCCTTCATACAATCTTCATTGAAATGGAACTTGACACCCTTCTCCAAAAGTTTGCACTAGGGGTTTACCACCTTAGAAAAGTCCTTGATGAATCGGCGATAGAACTCCGCATCACCTAGAAAGCTCCTCACTCCCTTCATGGATATAGGGGAGAGAGTTTGGATATCACTTCAATTTTGGGTTTATCAACCTCAATACCATTCTTTGAAATCTTGTGACCGAGGACAATGCCTTCCTCGACCATGAAGTGACACTTCTCCAAATTGAAAACCAAGTTGATTTCCTCGCATCTTGACAATACCTTGTCAAAGTTGTCCAAGCACTCTTCAAAAGAATTTCTCACCACGGAAAAATAGTCCATGAAAACCTCAAGAAAGTCCTCCACCATATCGGTGAAGATGGCCATCATACACTGTTGAAAAGTTGTCGATGCATTGCATAACCAAAATGGCATCCGCGAGAATGCGGAAGTAACATAGGGACAAGTGAAAGTGGTATTCTCTTTCTCCTCGGGAGCAATAAGAATTTGATTATAGCCGGAGTATCCATCAAGGAAGCAATAAAAAGCACGTCTGGCCAACCTATCCAACATTTGATCAAGAAATGGAAGAAGAAAATGGTCTTTCCGAGTGACTTTATTGAGCTTCATATAGTACATGCACACTCTCCGCCCGGTGAAAATTCTTGTGGGGATCAATTCATTTTTGTCATTTGTTATCGCAGTCATGCCCCCTTTCTTTGGGACACATTGCACCGGTGAGGTCCACGAGCTATCGAAAATGGGGTAAACAACCCTGGTATCCAACCATTTGATGATTTCCTTTTTCAATACCTCTTGCATAGCTTCATTCAATATTCTTTGACGTTCCATGGAGGGTTTGGTATCCTCCTCAAGAATAATCTTGTGCATACAAAAGGCGGGGTTTATTCCCCGAATATCCGCCAATGTCAAACCTATAGCTTTCTTCCTCCGTTGGAGCACCGCCAATAGTATACATGCACATTAGTTACGCACGAGGAAAGAATAACATAAAGTGTGATAAGGGCCAAGGAATTCATACATGAAGTGTGAAGGCAAAGGCTTTAACTTCAGGGTGGGAGGTTCCTCGATTGAGGGCTTTGTTGGAGGAGTCTTCCGGTTCTCAAGATCCAAGGATAATTTTTGGGGCTCATAAGTATATGACCCCATTCCTTGCAAGGCATTAACACATTCCATAAAGCCTTCCTTCTCATCCTCATCATGATTTAGCAACACAGCTTCCAAGGTGTCCTCAACATTAATCATTGTCAGGCCCCGAACCTGGGGGCGAGATCGGCACTTGGTGCCTCACCTATTCTTGTGTAGCAACTTGCAACTAAGGGACTCTACACATATGATGTTATACTTTTGCCATGGGCCATGTTGCAAGACAACTGCGAATGCTGACTAAATGTCAATATAAATCTGGCCGACAAGGCCGTCATAATATTTACAGCTGACAAACCAACAAATATTCATACAAGGCCTGGAAGACCAACATACGGCACTAACTGACAGGATCTGTCTACAAGCCTCTACTAATGGATATTCTGTGATCGGAATAGCTCCTCGAACTACATATAACATATATACATATATATACAAGATGTACATAAGGCTCTAGACCTGGAAACTCCGAAAGGCATGGAGCTAACCAATCAAGCTGAACTCGGGCAACACTTAACAAGGAGGTCTACCCGTCTGTCTGTCTGAACCTGCATGCATGAAATGCAGCACCCTCAGAAAAGGGACGTCAGTACGAATAATGTACCGAGTATGTAAGGCAATATACTGAAAGCTGAAACTAAACTGATAATATAGCAACTGCAGATAGCTGGAAGTCAAAGATAATCTGATGGTATGCTTACCTGCTGATACTGACTCAATTCTCTCAATATAATAAGTAAAATAGTTGTCTGGCCCTATAAGGCTCGATATATATATATATATATATATATATATATATATATATATATAACTATATGACTGCTCTGACGTAGTAGGCTCGCTCATAGGTGCTCGGCCATATTAGGCTCTGTATCTCGACCAACTGGGCTCTCTCATAGGCGCTCGGCCACAGTAGGTTCGGTATCTAAATTACCATCTGATCAGAGGTTGCCCAATAGGGGCCTGCCCATCGATTATAGCTCGATGGTAATGAAATAATGTAATAGTGTATATATAGATTATCTACTCTCTTGACTAGAAGAAGACAATACTCAATTGAATATGAACTCCCGATAAGGGAGAATATTATAACTGATGAGACTAGGAAATGTACATAGGATTCAGGAATATGAATTTTAATATAACTCGTTATCAAACTCATGTAATTACGGGATCATGCCAAAATGAAGGAAGGGCTTAACCTTAAAATACCTGGAGTAGGGAATACACTGAAATGCTTTATTTGTATCAACCAAAATGCCACAACTAGAGTAAAAATTCACCAATGCATTAGCCAAAAAGATATTTGATTCTAACCACCCCGTCTTAATCACAAGGGAATGTATTTCCCTGCCTTTGTCAAGAAGTATCTCTTTACAACAATATTGAATCAAATAACAAAATGTAAGCCCATTAGGATCCACATTTTCTAACTTCATATCACTATACAATCTTAAGAACTCATTGGGCTTACCTGCTTCACAAATTCCACGTAAAATCCATACAGGTAAGTTTCGTTTTGGTAAGTCATAAAACACTTTGAAAGCAACATTTGTAAGACCCATTTGTATATACATATTAACAAGTGCATTGGCAATATGTAAGTTCATACTAAATCCCAATACAACTACTCTACTGAGAATCTCTAGCCCTTCCTTTCTCTTCACAAATGATTGTGATAACTACTAGCAATTACTCCTTATTATAAGTGTGGGGGCCTCTTTGTAAGATGACTTGGCCAAACATTTTTCTCTAAACATGACACTTATGTTTACAAAATATGAGTCATAATGGTCTAAAGACCTTGCTGCCACATTAGGACACGTGGTATTATCCATTCTATGCCTAATTATTCAATTAGCTTAATCAATTAATTACCCACTAATTTATAATTAACCAATTATCCACATAAGTAAGAATTGTCTCAACTTACTTAAAATACTACTTTTTTTTAATTATACACTTTACTATCATGGCCATGTGGTACCTTGTATGGTACTAGTCCATAAATACCATGTATTTTAGCTCAGTCCATATTTTATCCTGTGATACCAAACTTTGACGAAACTCATTTTCTTTGATTTAGACTCCCCTATCACCTTCAAAAATTTACTCATTACTTGTTTGAAATAGCATAATCCTTATAATCTCCAAATAATCTTTTTCTTGGGCTGATGTCAATTACCTTACGACAAATCCAACGTACAATACTACAGGTGAAACATTGTCATAATTTAATACTGTGAAACGTAACATCATCGTAACGTGGTACTGCAAGGCGTAACATCATCGTAATATTGTGGGGCGTAACATCATTCCCCCCTTTGGAACATTCGTCCTCGAATGTTGACTTACGCTCTAATCATTTTCATAACTTATAGCTCTTGTGAATATATTAATACTCTCTTTGCCATTTAGGTAGTTGTTCTGTGAATAAACCCAAAGGCCAGGGCATTCCCCCCTTTAGGCTTGTTTCCAACGCCATGACTTGTTATCGAATTCCTTCCAATCTCGTTATTATTTCTACCTTCCATCATGCAACTTCTATGATACTGACCTTGTAAGTGTGCCTATGCGACTCTCCTCTCCTTTTCCCTCTAGCTTTTAGCCAATCCTTAAGTTCTTCTCTTGGTATTTTGTTGAACTTACGAATATTGCTATATCTTATTTTATAGACCTGGTTATCCATTCGTATGACTTTACTGCATCTACGTAGGTCACTTTATACCATAACTCTTACCTCGATTTCTCGTTACTGAGTTTTCTTACCAAATCTCAGGTTACTTTCATTGCTTATCCCATACATATAAATCTATGTCCTCTAATGCTTCCACATTACTGTTCATCTTAAGAATGACGGGCTAATCTCCTCTCATACTTTATAATTTTTATCCATCCATTTTTGATGCACCTCAATTTTGACCCATAATCCACCAGTGATAACTTAACCTTTTATGTAATATCACCGCTAGGAGTCACATTTTATCGCTGAGAATCTGATATGATTAGATTGATCCACATGGGGCAATACCCTGCTTTCATAACCGTATCTCGCAGCATCCCAATGTGATTCACCTTGCGTGGATATTTTAATCATGTCCAATTCATGAGATCCCTTTATTTTTTCGTCAGATCATTACACAATCGAAGGCCCAAATGTCATCCTTTGTCTACAATAATTACACCCCTATTCTATTAATATGGTAGCATTCCATCTCTTCTAAATGTTATTAGTCTTAGACTCCTTTGAGTTCATTCACGGTATTGTGAGCTTTGTATAACTTATAGAAACCATATGTGTTGCTTGTTTTCATGGGCTTAATCCTGAGGACTTATCCATTTTGTTATAGCTTGCGACCTACACATCTCTATTTATATTACTTGCAACCTTTCAACTTCCTTGCATCATAGATTTCCTTATGTCAACGTCAAGTGAGACATCACATCGTCTCTAAATAACTCTTCTTTATTCTCTTAGTCAGGATTTTCGATACCTAGAAACCATAGCTTGAAGACATGCTACTGACGATGCCACTATCATTCTTGGATACTGAATCCTCGCGCCTCTAGCCTTCTATCTAAAGTATGAACTGCTCACAACCTTTTACATTTGGGTGTCTCGTACGCTGTTTACCTTTACCATACTTACCCTAAAATCTCGCATCATATCTTCTATATCTTTCATGACCTCCCTTCCACATAGGTATAATTCACATCCACAACTTGATTCTCTATTATAACACTTGCCCCTTTGGTGCATACACAATCCGGTGGGAGCTTCGTACTGACTTCTTATGAGGCCGGTACTTTACTAACTGGCTCTAACGTAGGGACGTTATAGAATATGGTTGTTGTACTATCTCTCTTGTACTTATGATGTTAAAAGTGATTCTGCAATGTTCTCAATCATGATGTCTATAAAAAAAAATTGGTCCAATAATCAGACTCCTGATTTAATTTGTTGATGTAACTCTTTAGTTTCCTTTTTCTTCTGATCACCCTTTATGTAGGCTTAGGCGATCTTCCACTCTGCGGCTCATGGTATTAGTTATTACTTTATTCTTTCATAGATGATATGTAATATCCTTGATACCATCATCTAATAATTTAATCCCTTGTCTATGACATGGACTCAATTTTTTCTTTTAACTTACCAGAGTCTCCTAACCGTATGATTGTCAACATATATGCTGCATGGATAATACTCCGAACTCTTAAGTGCGTTCATAATGTAACTAACTCTGGATTATTGATCGAATAATTCCCTCTTTTCCTTTTCAGCTTTCTTTAAGCGTAAACAATTACTTTTCTTGGCCGTTTTGCCACGTGTTGGGTGTATACTTAACGTATCTAAGTGACCATACATATTGGAATTCTATACAACTCATATCACCTTGAATATCACTTCTGATTACTTCCCGTCCATTAGCCGCGGTATGTGCCACTTCCTTATGGAGTGCATACAACATTGTTGTGAGACTGTTGTTATAAGATCACTTCCTCTTTAGGTCACTAATCTTAGGTTGAAACCTTCCATCCTTATTTCCTCAGCTAGTCTTTTGTTGTAGTAATTAGGGAGAACCTTTGACTCTCGTAAAGTTGTGAGCTTATTACGAACCTTTTTATGTCCTTCCTTGCCTATAATCATCCATAGTTGCTTACCTCTGTATCCTTGTGCTTGTGTGGTTCCTTCTGAATTGATATTTTGACTGTCTTTACAGTGGCACTTTATTTTATCCCCATAGCACTCATACGGTACCTTTAACTACCCCGACTCCTATTTGAATATATCTCAAGTATTATAATGATATTACTGCGAGGCTGAATTCTCCATGTTGGGTTTTACTACATTTATCTTGTATGATCTCCTGATATGTTTGTAACTTCTTATCTAGTCATGAATAGTCTTTTCCTGAATCAACTACTAACTACTCGTCGGCCCATTCTCATATCCATATTCCGCTTAATCTTTCTTCGGTTATTTCCTTGTCTTAACTTACCTCACATACTTGCTCCTTATCTATCAATAACATCTCGCGCATGAACCTACTTCCTTTTCTTGACGTTGTGCTTACATAACATTCTAGAATCATAGCTTATTTGTAACATTTGGACAAGTACAATCTCATCCCTTTCTCATTTTTATCGCATTCTTCCTTTATCATTCCATATTCCCCCCTTTAGGGGAGTACTAAGACTTGGAGCTATGATGACCTACCTATAGATGTTTTTCCTCTTCATCTTTGGCGTCCTTTCATATCATCAATGACCCTTACTCGCCTTGCGGTAATCCTCATGTGCCACGGATAGACAAATTCCTCACTCGCGATGGTGACACTTAATGTAACTGGCACATAAATCCCCTTAAGCTTAACTTTGCTCATATTGCTTGCCTTAGAGAAGTGTCTCCCTGAATGACCATTCTCTTAATTCATCATGGATCTTCTTTTGTTGTCCATTCTATTATTGCCGGAATGCAATCTGAAATTCTCATGATACTGAATATTATCAAATCGCTCAGTTCCTACTTCTTGTTTAGTTTAGCTTGTTCACCAATCCAAACTGGTTTCTATTATTCTCGGGTCTAACTTTTCCTTCCGTTAGTTGTGTTAGAGTCATGAACTCATTTTTTGAAGTGAGAATGTGAATTTATGGCCCATCACCTACCGTCTCTTTCTTCATTTGACTATAGATTCTGTAACACTTTACTGTTGTCATCCATGTATCACATCTCACTCAAAATGCTTTATTATCCCTCTTCGTACTTCCCTACTAATATTTCTATTTATCACTTTATCCTGAAAACTTTAACAAGACATTCTTTCGCTTTTTACCTTTCCTTGCTCCATTTACTAGCTCTTCGGGCTGCCTAACATTTTTCCTCTACTAGGGACGGCAGCCATACTAAGGTAATATTTATCCTTTCAAGGTTTCCAGTTCCTATCTTTGTAGTACTCATATCTCGCTGTACTATTTTATTGTGCACTATCTGGGTGTCTCACAAGGAGATCTATTAGCACATTTGAAATATCCTTCGGTAATGTCAACTAACTTTACCAATCCATCCAATATTTTGGGTCACTCTAATCCCATCCGGATCATGATAACTCGTCCTTCTCTTAAACTATATTTGTTTGCTCTCATAGGGCATAACTGAGATCGGTGTGGTCGATTGTACGTACATCTGTCACTATTGAAGGTAACTCAAAATGCTCATATATCCCTTCCTGAATGGTAAATAATGATAATATTTATTTATTGGGTACCTCGTACCCTTCTTCACCTTGCTTCTTTTACTTGCTGCAACTTGTGTCTACCTTCCGATTCTGTTATTCCTTTTTACCATAAGAGTAGATAAGTATTCTTGCCTTAAAACTCCTTATAAAAATCCTTACACCTTTTAGTACACGACTGGTCTGCCGAATACCTCACATTTACTTATCATAAGCATAATGCAAAATCGAGTTCATCTGACTTCAACACTTCCACAACTATATCTCTTACCGACCGTCTTTCTGAATATAGGTATCGTCTTATTACGAATAAAATAGAAGTTAGGAATTTGAATTCTTATAAGTGAGCTCTACCACACGATCTAGAGTAAGAATAAAGAGTGACAATCCTAAATGCCATGTAGCCTCCTGATTATAAGTATGGTGCACGACACACCTATAAACAAGACTCTACTAGAAACGGCTTGTAGGATCCCAAGGACAGAACTGCTCTGATACCACTTTGTCAGGCCCCGAACCTGGGGGCGAGATTGGCATCTGGTGCCTCACCTACTCTTGCGTACCAACTTGCAACTAAGGGACTCTACATATATGATGTTATACTTTGGCCATGGGTCATGTTGCAAGACAACTGCGAATGCTGATTAATGGTCGATATAAAATTAGCCGAACTACTTATAACATATATACATATATATATACACACAAGATGTACATAAGGCTCTAGACTTGGCAACTCTAAAAGGCATGGAGCTTACCGATCAAGCTGAACTCGGGCAATACTTAACGAGGAGGTCTACCCGTCTGTCTGTCTGAACGTGCATGCATGAAATGCAGCGCCCTCAGAAAAGGGACGTCAGTACGAATAATGTACCGAGTATGTAAGGTAATATACTGAAAGCTGAA